>MU249674.1:0-118078 GCA_018977245.1 Lethenteron camtschaticum | reverse complement strand
GGTGGGTGGGGGGAGGGGGCTGGTCACGTGGGTGGGTGGGGGGGGCTGGTCACGTGGGGGTGGGGGGGGNAGGGGACTGGTCACGTGGGTGGGTGGGGGGGAGGGGGCTGGTCACGTGGGTGGGTGTGGGGGTGGGTGGGGGGGGGGGAGGGGGCTGGTCACGTGGGTGGGTGGTCACGGGGGNAGGGGGGCTGGTCACGTGGGTGGGGGGGGAGGCTGGTCACGTGGGTGGGGGAGGGGGGCTGGTCACGTGGGTGGGGGGGGNAGGGGGCTGGTCGGGTGGGGGGGGGGGGGGCTGGTCACGTGGGTGGGTGCGGGGGGAGGGGGGTGGTCACGTGGGTGGGTGGGGGGAGGGGGGCTGGTCACGTACGATATTTGGCGACACAAAAATGGCGATTTCCCAGCTCGATGGAATTCGGCGCGACAGAAACGATGCCCCGTAACGCACATGAGAGCAATCCCGGCCAATTTCTCCCGTTTGATGGGTCTATGTGTAAAATTTTGACTTTTTGGTGCACGTGCAAATCTGCTGGAAAAGCCTGTGGAAGTTTCACGGCGTTCGTACGATATTTGGCGACACAAAAATGGCGATTTCCCAGCTCGATGGAATTCGGCGCGACAGAAACGATGCCCCGTAACGCACATGAGAGCAATCCCGGCCAATTTCTCCCGTTTGATGGGTCTATGTGTAAAAAATTTTGACTTTTTGGTGCACGTGCAAATCTGCTGGAAAAGCCTGTGGAAGTTTCACGGCGTTCGTACGATATTTGGCGACACAAAAATGGCGATTTCCCAGCTCGATGGAATTCGGCGCGACAGAAACGATGCCCGTAACGCACATGAGAGCAATCCCGGCCAATTTCTCCCGTTTGATGGGTCTATGTGTAAAANTTTTGACTTTTTTGTGCACGTGCAAATCTGCTGGAAAAGCCTGTGGAAGTTTCATCCGACGAAAAAAGCACGTTCTCGAGAAAGCAGGAGAGCTAAGTCATTCACAAATTAGCTGGATTTGGCTTGTGGTTCGTTTCCCAAGTAACAGAGCGGCATCAACCTTTAAGCGCACGCCAGTACATCCCCGTGGGATACAGGGGTCTCGGCGGACTTTGCTCGGGGNAAAACGTCGACGTGAGCCGCCTGGCCATGCTGTTCATGGTCTCTCCTTTTTAAGTTTCGCCTGCCAATTTATTTTCTCTAGCGGTTTTATACACTAACACTCGATGTTTTGGGAAAGGAATAAAATTGTTCAAAAAACGTATTCGCAATTCATGTCGTTAGATTGCTCTTGAAAATTCGTAAAAAAACGTACACGCCATACATGTTCTTCGCTTCCCTCTCGATACAAGTGAAGGGGAAAGACAGCCTTAACGGTTGCTAAAAANTCGCCCACATATACATGGGTCGTCTTCCCTCTCGACAACGGAGACAAGTAACCCACGCCAGGCACTGTCAGTAACTGCCATAGATCTGTCTTCTTGGTTCTTTCGGTAAAGTCACGTAGAAGGGAAGTAATAAAATAATAAAATAAAAATAATAAAACAATTCTCACGACGTTTCGGCCACAACGCAAGCAGCCGTCCTCAGGTGAAAACCAGGTCCGTCGAGGCGACAGTCTGAATGAAACAGCACACGAGCTTGAGCATATATATAAGCTGGGCGCATTGACAAAGGAATTTGCATATCAACAGGAATTTAGCATATTTATGGGAAATGCAGGAATGTGATTAGTACTGCATATGCATGTGCATTATGCAGGATTAACCGCATCAAAGGGAGCTGCAGTTACTGCTGCTGCAGCAGTTGCTGCTGCTGCTGCAGTTTCTGCTGCTGCTGCAGTTGCTGCTGCTGCAGTTGCTGCTGCTGCACTTGCTGCTGCACTTGCTGCTGCTGCACTTGCTGCTGCAGTTGCTGCCTTATCCATTTTAATATAACACTATGTATTATTCTACCCACCCTAATGTGTATCATACTGCTATATGTTTACTGTACAATTACGACACCATACATTACTCTGCACACTGCACCATGCCAGTGAGTGGAACGCGGTCTGAAAGTCACCGTTAACGTGAACACAATCAGTTAAGATCCGAAATGGTTTATTACGTCCTTCCAATGATTGCTAAGCCAGAATCCATCTTCTCGGTTGAAATTGTCTCTGTGTTTGTATATGTGGATCGCCTCATGAACGAATCTCTCATGATATCCAGATGGCTTGCAGAGAACCTCTGTCTTGGAGAAGTCAATGTCATGTGAGCCCACTGAGTTGTAACAGTGATCTGCCACGGCTGAGGTGTTTGTCCTACCGTGTTTCAGGTCAGCTTTATGTTCACGGATGCGGTCCGAGACATGTCGTTTGGTTTCTCCAATGTAACTGCTACCACAGAGGCAACTTAGTTTGTAGACGCCAGGGTACTGTATGTCTGGAACCACATCTTTTACAGACGGGACCAGATCACGGATTTTATGTACTGTGTTGAATCGGACCTGGATCTTGTGTTTAATCAGGATTTTGGAGATCTTTTTGTGACCCCAGCAATGTAGGGTAAGGTGATGGTCTTGAAAGGCTCCTCAACAGGATCCTTCTTGATGGTTGGAGTGATGGCTTTGCGGATTGTGTAGTCGGAGTAACCATTAGCCTTAAGAGCTTGGCGTACGTGTTTGAGTTCACTGGAAATGTGTTCATGGTCGGAGATGCATTGGGCTCTATGATATAGAGTCTTGATGAGGGAATTCTTCTGGATGGATGGTGGTGGGAATCCGGTTTTAGATAAGCATCCGTGTGGGTGGCTTTTCTGTAGACAGAGTGGCTCATTGAACCATCAGGTCTCCTTTTGATTAGGACATCCAAAAAGGGTAGCTTGCCATCATTTTCGACTTCCATGGTGAATCTGATGGCTGGGTGTATGGAATTGATGTGGTCGAGAAATTGGTCTAGAGCAGGCCGGCCATGTGGCCAGATGACAAAAGTGTCGTCTACGTACCTCTTCCATAAGGTCGGGCGTAGAGTGGCAGTCTGGATGGCGTCCGTCTCAAATTTCTCCATGAAGATGTTGGCTACAACCGGAGATAGGGGGGAGCCCATTGGGGTGCCCTCAATTTGCTTGTAGAAGGTTCCATTCCAGGTGAAGTATGTATTGGTTAAGCAGTGTCTCACCAGGGGGGTACCCCAGCATTCAGTCCTTGATGAACCAAGTCTTCAATGATTGCGATGGTGTCAGGCACAGGCACCTTGGTGAACAAGGAAACCACATCAAAACTGACAAGCAGGTCGTCTTGGAATTGTCATGCTGGTTCTCAAATATCTTGGGGTGCAGATCCTGACCAGGATGTCCCAGCGGGTGTTGCGTGTCTAACACGAGAGTTGTGGTCCCGTCATGCTATGGCTGACGGCTTGACCTGACAGCCCGGAGATAGAGACACTCCGTGGCATGTCTAGCCTAGTGGGCTGTGTGCTCACATGGCTCGGAGAGTGTGGTCCCGTCATGCTATAGCTGACGGCTTGACCTGACAGCCCGGAGATAGAGACACTCCGTGGCATGTCTAGCCTAGTGTGCTGTGCGCTCACATGGCTCGGAGAGTGTGGTCCCGTCATGGAATAGCTGACGGCTTGACCTGACGGCCCGGAGGTTGAGACCCTCCGTGGTACGTCTGGAGCAGTAGGCTCACCCTGACGGCCCGGAGATTGAAACACTCCGAGGCGCGTTGAAACAGTGGGCTGGAGATTCGTGGTGTTCAGGTGTAGTTGTCCCGTTACGTTGGGACTGTATCCCTCAGTTGTTAGGGTGCATGTTGTGCAGGGAGTGAACAATGGGTCGTCTCAGATCGGTCGGTACAGCTATATGCTGCGATGCGAGTCTTGGAGAGAGATTGGGTCTCAGATCGGTCGGTACAGCTATATGCTGCGATGCGAGTCTTGGAGAGAGGTTGGGTCTCAGATCGGTCGGTACAGCTATATGCTGCGATGCGAGTCTTGGAGAGAGGTTGGGTCTCAGATCGGTCGGTACAGCTATATGCTGCGATGCGAGTCTTGGAGAGAGGTTGGGTCTCAGATCGGTCGGTACAGCTATATGCTGCGATGCGAGTCTTGGAGAGAGGTTGGGTCTCAGATCGGTCGGTACAGCTATATGCTGCGATGCGAGTCTTGGAGAGAGGTTGGGTCTCAGATCGGTCGGTACAGCTATATGCTGCGATGCGAGTCTTGAGAGAGGTTGGGTCTCAGATCGGTCGGTACAGCTATATGCTGCGATGCGAGTCTTGGAGAGGTTGGGTCTCAGATCGGTCGGTACAGCTATATGCTGCGATGCGAGTCTTGGAGAGAGGTTGGGTCTCAGATCGGTCGGTACAGCTATATGCTGCGATGCGAGTCTTGGAGAGAGGTTGGGTCTCAGATCGGTCGGTACAGCTATATGCTGCGATGCGAGTCTTGGAGAGTTGGGTCTCAGATCGGTCGGTACAGCTATATGCTGCGATGCGAGTCTTGGAGAGAGGTTGGGTCTCAGATCGGTCGGTACAGCTATATGCTGCGATGCGAGTCTTGGAGAGAGGTTGGGTCTCAGATCGGTCGGTACAGCTATATGCTGCGATGCGAGTCTTGGAGAGAGGTTGGGTCTCAGATCGGTCGGTACAGCTATATGCTGCGATGCGAGTCTTGGAGAGAGGTTGGGTCTCAGATCGGTCGGTACAGCTATATGCTGCGATGCGAGTCTTGGAGAGAGGTTGGGTCTCAGATCGGTCGGTACAGCTATATGCTGCGATGCGAGTCTTGGAGAGAGGTTGGGTCTCAGATCGGTCGGTACAGCTATATGCTGCGATGCGAGTCTTGGAGAGAGACTGGGTTGAAGTCCCCCCAATATGGCCGACGTGCGCGGTTTTAGGATGGAGATGCCACGTTGGAAAGGCGGGGTGTGCAAACGGTTGACATGTAATGTCGGTGGTGGTCCTCATTGAGGGCTGCTGGGACGCAAGCACAGGATGCCTTGGAGATGCGGTTCGCGCGTGCGGCCACCATTTATGGACAGGAGCAGGCAGATTTATTTTGGTTGTGTCATGTAAATTTTATATATATATTTAAAAATGTAGATACTGGAGCAGCCCTGAAGTGCGACTTCTTTGCCCAGTACATGGGTCGGCCCTGAAGTACGACTTCTCGACCCGGGACGTAGACAGACGTCCGGATAAGTGCGTGTAGAGGGATGCTCGACATGTTGGTCTTCGCCTTCTCTCCACCTGACGGATGGGAGGCTGGCAGGGTGGTGTGGATCCCTGCCATCCATGCGGTGATTGTGTGATTTCGGTTCGATTACCGGTGTTGGTTGTGCATCCAACGCGTCGGAATCTGTATATTTGTTGTTGTTAATTCCCCGTTTTCTATGCGGATCCCGAGGAGGGCTAGGTGGGCCGCGGGTCGTTTGTTCACATTGCTTCACCTTTTTGTTGATTGATGCTTGTATATAGTGTAGAGTTGTACAGGTTGGTTATGGTATTTATGGTTGCTTTCTTGTTCTCTTTTCTTTTCCTGTTGAAGCTCGCGTATTTTTTTTTTCTTCTCTCTCTCCCTTTCGTTAATTTAAACTTTCTAATTATTGACAGCCGGGACGGCTGGAGGCTACATAGAGGGGGGTAATGTAGTGACATAAGAAGGGAGGGGCTGCTGTAGGCTCTGGGTTCCCAGGTGGGTCCAGACGCGTAATCCCCTGGGCGCCAGGCGCTGGGTTCCCAGGGGGTCCAGACGCTTAAGCCTCTGGGCGCCGCCAACGGGGGGGCTGTGTGTGCTCTGTGGGATGTCTGGTGGCGCACACGGCCCCACCCCTCGTTGGGGACTGGGCATATAACCGGAGCTCCCTGGACGATCGGCCCCCAGTTGTGACTCAAGACCCAAGACCCACGACCAGCCATCTGAAGACCCTGGGATGCTGTGAGAGCCAGCGCTGGGACTCTGGAACTCCCGACTCTACGACCTTGTGAGGGCGAGTCCAGAGCGTAGCCAGAGTAGAGTATCTAGGCTGTGTAGCTAGGCTGTGTACCTAGGCTGTAACAGAGTATCAGGACTGTTGGAGTGTTGTATTGTAATAAAGAAGTTACATCTACAAGTGTCTCCGGAACCTGTTACACAAGCATTCAATTCGTGGTGAAGTCTGCTATGTGGTGGACATGTGCAGTGTAGGCCAACACAGTTCGCCAGCAGTTGCCGCTGTCAGACGTCACACCGCGCGTTCCCCGCAGTTGTGAGTCGCTGCTGCTGCTGCGGCGTCCTGGCGTTAGTCCCAAGCGGGTTGGCTGCGATGAAGCCGTGAAGACGCCGCACAGTGACACTGCTGCTGTCACCGCGCCAGGCACTGCAGTTGTACCCCCTGACCACACGGTGGCGCTACAGCACCTAGTTGAATTTTGATTTAAAGCTTTCGTGACTGCAGGGATTCATCTTCTTGGTTCTTTCGGTAAAGTCACGTAGAAGGGAAATAATAAAATTAAAAAAATCATAATAAAATAATTCTCACGATGTTTCGGCTACAACGCAAGCAGCCGTCCTCAGGTGAAAACCAGGTCTGTGCGTTGCGGCCTAAACGTCGTGAGAATTATTTTATTATGTTTTATTTTATTATTTTCTTACTTCCCTTCTACGTGACTTTACCGAAAGAACCAAGAAGAAGCACCTAGTTGGTTAAGTTGTTGAGTGAGTGTCCATGATGGTTAGGTTACTTGGCGACCCGAGTTCGATTCCCGCTCACGGCCACCACCGGTGACGATTATTTGAACCGGTCCTGGGCCTCCCCTAGGTAGACTGGTGTGGCGTGCAGTCAACATCGCCACTGGGCTTATACAATATACGACCACTAGAAATAACAACAATGCCGATACATGCAAATTGTGTAACGGATAACACGGCTCGGTTTCTTAAACGTAATTTTCCGCACTGTTTCTTTAAAAAGAAAATGTTAAACTACATTAAATACAAAGATGTCAGATCTTGTCAACATCATAACAATCGCACGGATCATTAATGCAGCATATTAAGGTGCAGCAATGCATTATGTCAATTAATATTTCTTTTTTGGTCTCGTCACTTATTTTCGTTAAAGTACGCATCTTTGTTTTTCTCAAAAGGCAAGGCACATGATGTGGGTGCCTTTCGTTTTTTCCTTTAAATTCATTTCCCGACTACTTCGTGCAAAAAAAAATAGCTTTGTTAATCCATCATATAATAGTGCCATTCGCAACTAGAGCCCCAGAATCTATATCGTACATATATTATACATATATATAAAAAAAACTCCTTAAAATTTTTTTGAAACAACGCTTTTATTCACAACTTAGTTCAACTCACGGTCGGCAAGTACGCCAATGATGCGGCGCCTGCTCCCACATCAACGCTGACTTGAATTGTTTGATGACTTTATAACTGCGTCTTAAATGTCCAAATCTCTGAGGCACGTGGCGCCTGCTTCTTGGGCGACGCGATTCGAGAGTTTAGGGACCGCAGAGTTTTTGACCTACACAAATATATATACATAATAAGGCGTCCATACAAAATGTAAATTGCTTTAAGGTAGCGAATTAATTTATTAATTGATGCCGATTTTGATACAGGCATGCATTGTCACATTTGGAATTGATTGGACAACAGGAAGTAGACTAAATGTTGAGTACAAGATGTGACCACGACACAGGAATCAAGTTGAGTAAAACCGTTGAAAATCCCTCTACTGTGTACTGTAGTTGTGCATTTGTCCACGTATCTACGTGACTTGTGTAGAACCTATAGCCCTGACCATAATCTGTAATGCTCATATAGCCACCTCAAACCCTATGGCCTTGATTGAATTGAATATCTGGCTTGCATGCCACAATGATTGTTATAATTTCAGTTGCTATACTTCAGTTATTTGAGGAAAGGGATTTTGAAAAAAAAATGCCCCCCCCCCCCCTATGCTATCCGATGTTTGCCTGTGTTTTAGTACAATTCGGGGATGTATACATTGCAAATGCTTTTTTGGGGCTCATTTCACGATGGAAATGTTTTTTAAATCTCTCGGGACAATTTGTAGCCGACATATTTTGAAATCAGGAAATGTTAAAACGGACTCTGTGGACCTTTAGATTGTTCAGTAGTCAATGCCCAACAATCTTTGAACTGTTTTTGACTCGGGGGGCTTCATTGAGACAAGGGGTGACTCGGTCAACATCAGTTGCAGTATATACTGATCTTCCAGACCATGTGTAAGTATTTATCGGTTTTNAGTGGTTTTGGGGTATTTTTTTCAGTTGTTAGTGGTTTTGGGGTATTTTTCCAATTTTTTCTGGTTTTGTGGTATTTTTTCAGTATTAGATTTTGATTTATAGTATTTGTTCGTTTTATTTAGTTAAATAAATAAATAACCCTTAACGCTAAAACCCCTAACCCTAACCTTAACCCTAACCCTAACCCTAACCTAACCCCTAACCCTAACCCCAACCCTTAAACCTAACCCAACCCTAACCCTAACCCTTAACCCTAACCCTAACCCTAACCCTAACCCTAACCCCTAACCCCTGACCCCTGAACCCTGACCCGAGTCTGAACCGAGCGCGCAAGTGTCAACGTGCCGCCACGTGGGCGAGCGACTTGTCAGGGGTGGAAGGTCACTGGCCAATGTCAGCGAGGTCCACCAACGGCAAAAAGACATTCAACAACGGTCACTAAATGTACTTTTGCACTATTGACAGGAACAACTTTGTTCAAAAAGTTACTCGCGCTAAATCTTACAAAAACCCTGAGTAATTACGTAACAACTTTTGGTGCCTACATTTTCCATGTTTTATAGGAAAATATTAGAAAAATCAAAAGTGAAAATTGCCATGGAACAGCATTAATGGCAGTCTTTGCCACATTGAAGCATCATTTGTGCAGAAATGTCTATTGAGGTACAACTTACCATTCCCATCAACTCAAACCTTGGCAGTCAAATATTCAAAGGCATTACGTTGCAAACGAGGTCACGGTGCATACAAAACCACTCAATGGCAAAGAGGCTCAACTGTGCCGGTCGCCAGAGGCTTTCGTCCAATATCAAAACAAAAGTAACTTTCGGTTTAAAGTCTTTAAACGAGATGCGAATGGAGACCGCTCGGCCTACGAGTTCTTCAGGGTTTCCAGCCTCGCCAGCAGCTCCCGACGTCGAATCTGCTCGCGCCGCTTCTCCGCCTGAGTCTCTCCTCCTCGCGCTTCAGGGTGCGCGAGTATTCTATCGCGCGCTTCAGGATCTGCGCCTTGGCCGCCTTCCCGTCGTGCGCCAGCTCCGGAATGCCGCCGCGCAGCCACTGGAAACCCTTCTTGATGGAGTCGCGCCGCCGACGCTCCTGGTCGTTGCGCCGCTCGCCAAGCCCCTCCGAGCTGCCGGAGCTCTGAGGGCCGCCGCCGCCGCTCCCGTCGAGACGGCGCGGGACGAGCCGGCCCGCCGGCGGCGCCCCGGCTCCGCGCGGATCCCCGCGGCGCCGGCGGGGCGGCGTCTCCGCCCCGCGCGCAGGCGGCGAGGGCGGCGTAGTTGTGCTGCTGCTGGTGCACGGGCGGCGTGGACGGCGGCGGGGCGGGTCGCCGCTGCCGCCGCTGCCGCCGGTTGTTGTCGTTGTACCGGGGGGCCGTGTTTGTGTTGTGCACGGCGCGTAGCGCCACGCTCGTTGTGGCGTGGCTCCCCTCCTCCACGGTCACCACGTCAATCTCTCCATCTTCCTCATCCGCGTCGTCGTCATCGTCTGCAGAAGGGAAACACGTTTACGTCAGCAACGCAATGTAGAAAAATGCGACATTATAAACCTAAACTGCGCAGGTGTAGTGCCAGAGAAGGGGAGGAGCTGCTGGGGCTCTGGGACCCGAGACAGAGAAGCCCTCGGCGCCAGGCGCTAGGATCCCAGGCACCCCAGACAGCTAAGCCCCTTGGCACCACCAACGGGGGGCGCTGTGTGTGCTCTGTGGATATCTGGGGGCGCACACAACCCCACCCCTGTTGGGACGAGGCATAAAAGGGCAGTCCCTGGCCGATCGGGCCAGTCGCAGCTCAAGATCCAAGACCCGCCAGCCAGCCAGCTTAGGACCCTGACCCCCTCGTCCCGCTTGTCCTTGTAAGGGCCGGGATGCTGTGAGGGCCAGCGGTGGACCAGACCCCCCCCACCTTGGCTGGGTCGGGTCAGGTAGCCTCCCTAGGGTAATTGTAGCCAGAGGACCCCAGAGCGTAGCCAGAGTAGTGTATCTAGGCTGTGTACCTAGGCTGTAACAGAGTATCAGCACTGTTGAGGTGTTGTATTGTAATAATAAAGCAGTTACTTCTACAAGTGTCTCCGGAACCCATTACACAGGTACAGGACCTGTTGAAATGTACACACGCAACATTCGTGTAGTGAGCTTGACAACTGTAAGTTTGTTGTAAACGAAGATGAACAAGCTAATTCGAGAAGTTCTCGTGACTGCAAGGATCCATACTTTTNGGAAGGATGTCATTGACCAACTTTAGCAGCCTCACAGTTCACTGCAGTGTTAGGGTTAGGGTCAGGGGTTAGTGGTCAGGGGCTAGGGTAGGGTTAGGGGTTAGGAGTCAGGGGTCAGGGTTAGGGTTAGGGTTAGGGTAGGGTTAGGGGTAAGAGTTAGGGGTTAGGGTCAGGGGTTAGGGGTTAGGGGTCAGGGTTCGGGGTTAGGCTCCCCCCCCCTCTTAACCTCTATGTAATCTCGTGTCTCTCAGAGCTCGCTTCACTTGCTACGGTGATTTTGCTGTAACTGTTCCACCTGAAGATGGAAGCTCGAGTTGCCTCCGAAACGTCGTGATTCATTTCATGTTTGACCTGCGTGACTTGACCGAAAAAACAAAAGGCACGACCGCGCTAAACACGACCGAATAAAGAAACACGCAAAACAGCGTGCAAGTCTCACCCGAATCGCTGGACGTCTCGTTGCCGGGAGACATCGCCCGTCCACGACAATCTCCCCATCCTCCCGCCCTCGGCCGGCAGGTGCCGCCCTCCCGGCTCAAAGGGCAGCATCTCGGCGGGCACCGCGGCGGCCGTGGGCTCGGCACGGCGCGGGAGACCGCGGGCGGCGGCGGCGCCGACTTGTCGGCGGGCGCCAGCCGCCCCGGCGTGGCTCTGGCCAAGCAGGCGGCGCTGCTCCACATGCAGTCCCGCAGCAGCACGGCTCCCACGGCTCCCATGGCTCCCATGCCGCCGCAGTTGCCGCCGCCGCAGTCGCCGCCGGCGCCGGCAACTGCGGCGGCGGGGTCCCAGACGTGGCCGCGGCTCGCCACTTCGCCGCCATCGCGGCTCGGATCGCCGAGGGCGGCGGCGTTGGCGTTGAGTTCGCTCCGTCCGGCGCGGGGGCAGGAGCTCAAACTTCTTCCAAATGTCCTCGCTGGGCAGCGTGGACTGGTGCCAGTCGCAGTGCAACTCCTCGCCGTCGTAGAAGGTCGAGGAGGAGGAGGAGGAGGAGTCATCCCTGCCGGCAGACATTGCGTGGATGATGACGATGCTGCTACACGTGGTGATGATGATGACGCTACACGTGGTGATGATGATGACGCTACACGTGGTGATGATGATGACGCTACACGTGGTGATGATGATGACGCTACACGTGGTGATGATGATGACGCTACACGTGGTGATGATGATGACGCTACACGTGGTGATGATGATGACGCTACACGTGGTGATGACGCTGCTGCTACTTTCGTCACGAACAACACGCCGCGTGGTGGCGGGTAGGGTTGTTGTTGTTTACATTCCACCACCACCCTCCTCCCTGTTGTTGTTGCGTCTTGTTTAATTCTTCTGCAGGGGCCGCCGGGCTCGCCTGTAACAACAGCAAACAATAAAGAAAGCAGCGTCGTTAGCAAAGCGAGCAAACACCACACAGAGTCGTAAGTGGCGCTGTTACTCATCCACAGCTCCATTTCATTCATCTCCGGGACGTTAAATTTCGATTTAAAGCTTTCGTGACTGCAGGGATTCATCTTCTTGGTTCTTTCGGTAAAGTCGCGTAGAAGGGAAACAATAAAATAATAAAAATATAAAACAATAATTCTCACGACGTTTCGTGTTGCAGTCGACACGTCGTGAGAATTTTNATTGTGTAATATTTATTATTATTATTTTATTATTTTATTACTTCCCTTCTAAGCGACTTTACCGAAACAACCAAGAATATGAACGCGAGACAGTGAAATGCTACAACATTTCAAGTTCTGCAACAACAACAACAACATGACTCGTGAACTCACTCACTCACGGGGTAGGCGCTGTTTACACACCGCACCAGGTACTCATTTGAGGCTGAGTCGACCTAGGGAAGGCCCGGGACCGGTTCAGACAATCGTCACTGATGTTGGCCGTGAGCGGGAATCGAACCCGGGTCGCCGGGTTCATAGCGCAGCGCGCTAACCACTACACCACCGCTCCCCATACAGCGTGACACACACACAGGTGACACACACACAGGGTGACACACACAGGGTGACACACACACAGGGTGACACACACACAGCGTGACATACACACACAGGGTGACACACACACGCACACAGGGTGACACACACACAGGGTGAGACACACACACAGGGTGACACACACACAGGGTGACACACACACAGGGTGACACACACACACAGGGTGACACACATNCACACAGGGTGACACACACACACNGGGTGACACACACACACAGGGTGACACACACACGGTGACACACACAGGGTGACACACAGACACACAGGGTGACACACACACACACACGGTGACACACACACACAGGGTGACACACACACACAGGGTGACACACACACACAGGGTGACACACACAGGGTGACACACACAGGGTGACACACACACAGGGTGACACACACACACACAGTGACAACACACACAGGGTGACACACACACACACAGGTGACACACCACAGGGTGACACACACACAGGGTGACACACACACACAGGGTGACACACACACACAGGGTGACACACACACACAGGGTGACACACACAGGGTGACACCACACAGGTGACACACACAGGGTGACACACACACACGGTGACACACACAGACACACGGTGACACACACACNGGGTGACACACACACACAGGGTGACACACAGGGTGACACACACACACACAGGGTGACACACACACGGTGACACACACACAGGGTNACACACACACACGGGTGACACACACAAGGGTGACACACACACAGGGTGACACACACACGGTGACACACACACACAGGGTGACACACGGTGACACACACACACAGGGTGACACACACACACAGGGTGACACACACACACAGGGTGACACACACACACNGGGTGACACACACAGGGTGACACACACACAGGGTGACACACACACACAGGGTGACACACACACANGGTGACACACACACAGGGTGACACACACACACGGTGACACACACACAGGGACACACACACACAGGGACACACACAGGGTGACACACACACAGGGTGACACACACACACAGGGTGACACACACACAGGGTGACACACACACAGGGTGACACACACACACAGGGTGACACACACACACAGGGTGACACACACACACAGGGTGACACACACACACGGTGACACACACACACACAGGGTGACACACACACACAGGGTGACACACACACACACAGGGTGACACACACACAGGGTGACACACACAGGGTGACACACACACACACAGGGACACACACACACAGGGTGACACACACACAGGGTGACACACACACACAGGGTGACACACACACAGGGTGACACACACAGGGTGACACACACACACACAGGGTGACACACACACACACAGGGTGACACACACACACACACAGGGTGACACACACAGGGTGACACACACACACACACACGCAGGGTGACACACACACACACGTGACACACACACACACAGGGACACACACACNGGGTGGACACACACACGGTGACACACACACACACACAGGGTGACACACACACACACACAGGGTGACACACACACACACACAGGGTGACACACACACAGGGTGACACACACAGGGTGACACACACACAGGGTGACACACACAGGGTGACACACACACAGGGTGACACACACACACACAGGGTGACACACACACAGGGTGACACACACAGGGTGACACACACACAGTGACACACACACACACNGGGTGACACACACACAGGGTGACACACACACACAGATTACAATGATGACGACGATGACGACGAGACGCTTCGCTGAGAGCTGCCGTGAGTGACGGGAGAAGTCGGCTTCACAGGAGTGAAGTCCACCCCAAGTTGGCTGCTGCTGCTGGAGGACTCGGGGTGACGAGTGGTGGATGCGCTGCTGTAGAGGGGGGGGCTCTCAGCTTCACGGGGGGGGGGCTACTCACGGAGGTCAAGGGTCACAAGCAGCGCCCAGCAGCAGAGACGCCAACAACGTCACGAGGCGCCATTGGGGGGAGGGGCGGGGCGAGTGGGGGGCGGGGCGAGTGGAGGGGGCGGGGCGAGTGGAGGGGTGGGGGGGTCGGACTCCGCCACCGAGTGGGGGGGGTGGGGGGGTCGGACCCGCCCCGAGTGGGGGGGGGTGGGTGGGTGGGGGGGTCGGACCCGCCCCGGGTGGGGGGGTGGGGGGGTCGGACTCCGCCACCGAGTGGGGTGGGTGGGGGGGTCGGACCCGCCCCGAGTGGGGGGGNTGGGGTCGGACCCGCCCCCGAGTGGGGGGGTGGGGGGGGGTGGGGGGGTCGGACCCCGCCCCGAGTGGAGGGGGTGGGGGGGTCGGACCCGCCCCCGAGTGGGGGGGTGGGGGGGTGGGACCCGCCCCGAGTGGGGGGGTGGGGGGGTCGGACCCCGCCCCCGAGTGGAGGGGTGGGGGGGGTCGGACCCCGCCACCGAGTGGGGGGGTGGGGGGGTCGGACCCGCCACCGAGTGGGGGGGTGGGGTGGGGGAACTTGGACGAGCCCATCTCGCAGTGAAGCTGCTGAGCGCGCGGCCCATTGGCCGGCAGGGCCCGCCCCTCCCCCCCCAACGTCCCCGCGGTGGTGCAGCCCGGGGGGGGGGGGGGTGAGTCGCGACACTGCACTGCCCAGCGAGATGTGCAGTGTACACAACGCGGTGCAGTAGTTTATATCTGTGTAGGAAATAATACATTGTCAGCTTTTTGTATTTTAAAGCACAGTGGGTAGATGAAGATTATATTTTAGGATTGCATAATGCTGAGTCTATGGTACAGTGTTGAGTCTATGGTGCAGTGTTGAGTCTATGGTACAGTGTTGAGTCTATGGTACAGTGTTGAGTCTATAGGCAGTGTTGAGTCTATGGTACAGTGTTGAGTCTATAGTGCAGTGTTGAGTCTATAGTGCAGTGTTGAGTCTATGGTACAGTGTTGAGTCTATAGTGCAGTGTTGAGTCTATGGTACAGTGTTGAGTCTATAGGCAGTGTTGAGTCTATGGGCAGTGCTGAGTCTATGGTGCAGTGTTGAGTCTATGGTAGTCTATGGTGCAGTGTTGAGTCTATGGTGAGTCTATGGTGCAGTGTTGAGTCTATGGTGCAGTGTTGAGTTAATGGTGCAGTGTTGAGTCTATGGGCAGTGTTGAGTCTATGGTGCAGTGTTGAGTTAATGGTGCAGTGTTGAGTCTATGCTGCAGTGTTGAGTCTATGGTGCAGTGCTGAGTCTATGGTGCAGTGCTGAGTCTATGGTGCAGTGCTGAGTCTATGGTGCAGTGTTGAGTCTATGGTGCAGTGTTGAGTCTATGTGCAGTGTTGAGTCTATGGGCAGTGTTGAGTCTATGGNCAGTGTTGAGTCTATGGTAGGTAGTGCTGAGTCTATGGTGCAGTGTTGAGTCTATGGTGCAGTGTTGAGTCTATGGTACAGTGCTGAGTCTATGGTGCAGTGTTTATGAAGTTCTACAGAATCTGGTTCGCACTACGATTTATAAAAGCTCCCTGCTGAGGCCCACGTGACCACAGCTGGTCACGTGGATTTGTCTCCGAGTCGGTTCTCGCCTCTAAACTCGAACCGCGACGCGTCGAGAGGATTTGGCGACTGCTCTGAGCGTCACCTGGAGGAGACGAGACGCGTGGCAACAGCAGGTGGCGAGACGCAGCAGGTGCAGCAGCAGCAGGTGCAGCAGCAGGTACAGCAGCAGGTGCAGCAGCAGCAGGTGCAGCAGCAGCAGGTGCAGCAGCAGGTGCAGCAGCAGGTGCAGCAGCAGCAGCAGCAGCAGGTGGCAGCAGCAGCAGGTGCAGCAGCAGCAGGTGCAGCAGCAGCAGGTGCAGCAGCAGGTGCAGCAGCGCAGCAGGTGCAGCAGCAGCAGCGGTGAGTGGCGTCTGTGTCCGTGTGCGCACAGGGGCGTGTTCACTCTGCCTGCTGCACTCACGGCGCGTCCTGTGTGTCGTGTTCTCTCGCCCAGAGCCCCGGCTGGACACCTGTGACGAGGAGCTTCACAGCTCTTCGGATTCCTCCTCCTGCAGCCAAAATAGAGATTATTACTCCTGCCCCCCCCCCTTCACCCCCCTGCTTCTACCCCCTCCTAGCCAAGTGAAGGAAGCCGCCAGGCTGACCATCTGCACCCCGCCCCATGGAGGCTGTCACCACCACCATCACCACCATCACCACCACTCGTGTCGTGCCCTTGCTGCTGCTGCTGCTACAGGGCGACCTTCAGGGCCCCTTGGCGCTGCCGCTGGACCGTGAGTAGCAAACAGCCGCCACCCCCTTGAGACGCCCCCCCCCCCTCTACACCCACCAGTGGTCCACTAGAGACCATCAGCTCCACCCTCGTGACTTCACCAGGCCATGGCCACTGCGAGCGGCGTGGTTCTTCTTCTTGCAGGAGCGCCCCGGCTGTTGCAGACGTCAGCTGCAATGAAGCGGATCGACGTTCAAGCGGAGCCACATCCTCTAAACACGTGTGGGTCTCTGTGTGAGTACAGAGACCCACACACTACTCATAGAGACCCACACACTACTCACACAGAGACCCACACTACTCATAGAGACCCACACACTACTCACACAGAGACCCACAGACTACTCACAGAGACCCACACACTACTCATAGAGACCCACATACTACTCACACAGAGACCCACACACTACTCACACAGAGACCCACACTCTACTCATAGAGACCCACACACTACTCACACAGAGACCCACACACTACTCACACAGAGACCCACACACTACTCACAGAGACCCACACTCTACTCATAGAGACCCACACACTACTCACACAGAGACCCACACACTACTCACACAGAGACCCACACTCTACTCATAGAGACCCACACACTACTCATAGAGACCCACACACTACTCACACAGAGACCCACACTCTACTCATAGAGACCCACACACTACTCACACAGAGACCCACACACTACTCACACAGAGACCCACACACTACTCACACAGAGACCCACAGACTACTCATAGAGACCCACACACTACTCACACAGAGACCCACACTACTCACACAGAGACCCACACACTACTCACACAGAGACCCACAGACTACTCATAGAGACCCACACACTACTCACACAGAGACCCACACTACTCACACAGAGACCCACACACTACTCACACAGAGACCCACAGACTACTCACACAGAGACCCACACACTACTCATAGAGACCCACAGACTATTCATAGAGACCCACACACTACTCATAGAGACCCACAGACTACTCATAGAGACCCACAGACTACACAGAGACCCACACACTACTCATAGAGACCCACAGACTACTCACACAGAGACCCACAGACTACTCATAGAGACCCACAGACTACTCACAGAGACCACACACTACTCATAGAGACCCACACACTACTCACACAGAGACCACACACTACTCATAGAGACCCACACACTACTCACACAGAGACCCACACACTACTCACACAGAGACCCACAGACTACTCATAGAGACCCACACACTACTCACACAGAGACCCACAGACTACTCACAGAGACCCACAGACTACTCACACAGAGACCCACACACTACTCACACAGAGACCCACACACTACTCACAGAGAGACCCACACACTACTCATAGAGACCCACACACTACTCACACAGAGACCCACACACTACTCATAGAGACCCACACACTACTCACACAGAGACCCACAGACTACTCACACAGAGACCCACACACTACTCACAGACACCCACACACTACTCACAGAGACCCACAGACTACTCACACAGAGACCCACACACTACTCACAGAGACCCACACACTACTCACAGAGACCCACAGACTACTCACACAGAGACCCACACACTACTCACACAGAGATCCACACACTACTCACAGAGACCCACACACTACTCACACAAAGACCCACACACTACTCACACAGAGACCCACACACTACTCACACAGAGACCCACACACTACTCACACAGAGACCCACACGCTACTCACACAGAGACCCACACACTACTCACACAGAGACCCACACACTACTCACACAGAGACCCACACACTACTCACACAGAGACCCACACACTACTCACACAAAGACCCACAGACTACTCACACAGAGACCCACAGACTACTCACAGAGACCCGCACACTACTCATAGAGACCCACACACTACTCACACAGAGACCCACACACTACTCACAGAGACCCACACACTACTCACAGAGACCCACAGACTACTCACACAGAGACCCACACACTACTCACACAGAGACCCACACACTACTCACACAGAGACCCACACACTACTCACAGAGACCCACACACTACTCACAGAGACCCACAGACTACTCACACAGAGACCCACACACTACTCAGAGACCCACACACTACTCACAGAGACCCACAGACTACTCACACAGAGACCCACACACTACTCATAGAGACCCACACACTACTCACAGAGACCCACAGACTACTCACACAGAGACCCACACACTACTCACACAGAGATCTACTCACAGAGACCCACACACTACTCACACAAAGACCCACAGACTACTCACACAGAGACCCACACACTACTCACAGAGACCCACAGACTACTCACACAGAGACCACACACTACTCATAGAGAGACCCACAGACTACTCACACAGAGACCCACACACTACTCACACAGAGATCCACACACTACTCGCACAGAGACCCACACACTACTCACACAGAGACCCACAGACTACTCACAGAGACCCACAGACTACTCACACAGAGACCCACACACTACTCATAGAGACCCACAGACTACTCACACAGAGACCCACAGACTACTCACACAGAGACCCACACACTACTCACAGAGACCCACAGACTACTCACACAGAGACCCACAGACTACTCATAGAGACCCACACACTACTCACACAGAGACCCACAGACTACTCACAGAGACCCACACACTACTCATAGAGACCCACACACTACTCACACAGAGACCCACACACTACTCACACAGAGACCCACACACTACTCACACAGAGACCCACACACTACTCACACAGAGACCCACACACTACTCACACAGAGACCCACAGACTACTCATAGAGACCCACAGACTACTCACACAGAGACCCACACACTACTCATAGAGACCCACAGACTATTCATAGAGACCCACAGACTACTCACATAGAGACCCACACACTACTCACACAGAGACCCACACACTACTCACAGAGACCCACAGACTACTCACACAGAGACCCACACACTACTCATAGAGACCCACAGACTACTCATAGAGACCCACAGACTACTCACACAGAGACCCACACACTACTCATAGAGACCCACAGACTATCATAGAGACCCACAGACTACTCACACAGAGACCCACACACTACTCACACAGAGACCACACACTACTCACACAGAGACCCACACACTACTCACACAGAGACCCACACACTACTCACACAGAGACCCACACACTACTCATAGAGACCCACAGACTACTCACAGAGACCCACACACTACTCACACAGAGACCCACAGACTACTCACACAGAGACCCACACACTACTCACACAGAGACCCACACACTACTCACACAGAGACCCACACACTACTCATAGAGACCCACAGACTACTCACAGAGACCCACACACTACTCATAGAGACCCACACACTACTCACACAGAGACCCACACACTACTCATAGAGACCCACACACTACTCACACAGAGACCCACACACTACTCACACAGAGACCCACACACTACTCACAGAGACCCACAGACTACTCACACAGAGACCCACACACTACTCACAGAGACCCACAGACTACTCACACAGAGACCCACACACTACTCACACAGAGACCCACACACTACTCACAGAGACCCACACACTACTCATAGAGACCCACACACTACTCACACAGAGACCCACACACTACTCATAGAGACCCACACACTACTCACACAGAGACCCACAGACTACTCACACAGAGACCCACACACTACTCACAGACACCCACACACTACTCACAGAGACCCACAGACTACTCACACAGAGACCCACACACTACTCACAGAGACCCACACACTACTCACAGAGACCCACAGACTACTCACACAGAGACCCACACACTACTCACACAGAGACCACACACTACTCACACAGAGACCCACACACTACTCACACAAGACCCACACACTACTCACAGAGACCCACACACTACTCACACAGAGACCCACACACTACTCACACAGAGACCCACACGCTACTCACACAGAGACCCACACACTACTCACACAGAGACCCACACACTACTCACACAGAGACCCACACACTACTCACACAGAGACCCACACACTACTCACACAAAGACCCACAGACTACTCACACAGAGACCCACAGACTACTCACAGAGACCCGCACACTACTCATAGAGACCCACACACTACTCACACAGAGACCCACACACTACTCACAGAGACCCACACACTACTCACAGAGACCCACAGACTACTCACACAGAGACCCACACACTACTCACACAGAGACCCACACACTACTCACACAGAGACCCACACACTACTCACAGAGACCCACACACTACTCACAGAGACCCACAGACTACTCACACAGAGACCCACACACTACTCATAGAGACCCACACACTACTCACAGAGACCCACAGACTACTCACACAGAGACCCACACACTACTCATAGAGACCCACACACTACTCACAGAGACCCAGACTACTCACACAGAGACCCACACACTACTCATAGAGACCCACACACTACTCACAGAGACCCACAGACTACTCACACAGAGACCCACACACTACTCACACAGAGATCCACACACTACTCACACAGAGACCCACACACTACTCACACAAGACCCACAGACTATTCACAGAGACCCACAGACTACTCACACAGAGACCCACACACTACTCACAGAGACCCACAGACTACTCACACAGAGACCCACACACTACTCATAGAGAGACCACAGACTACTCACACAGAGACCCACACACTACTCACACAGAGACCCACAGACTACTCACACAGAGACCCACACACTACTCACAGAGACCCACAGACTACTCACACAGAGACCCACACACTACTCATAGAGACCCACAGACTACTCGCACAGAGACCCACACACTACTCACACAGAGACCCACAGACTACTCACAGAGACCCACAGACTACTCACACAGAGACCCACAGACTACTCACACAGAGACCCACACACACTCACAGAGACCCACAGACTACTCACACAGAGACCCACAGACTACTCATAGAGACCCACACACTACTCACACAGAGACCCACAGACTACTCACAGAGACCCACACACTACTCATAGAGACCCACAGACTACTCACACAGAGACCCACACACTACTCACACAGAGACCCACACACTACTCACACAGAGACCCACACACTACTCACACAGAGACCCACACACTACTCACACAGAGACCCACACACTACTCACACAGAGACCCACACACTACTCACACAGAACCCACCACAGACTACTCACACAGAGACCCACACACTACTCATAGAGACCCACCACCAGGACCCCCTACTCACACAGAGACCCACACACTACTCATAGAGACCCACAGACTATCATAGAGACCCACAGACTACTCACACAGAGACCCACACACTACTCATAGAGACCCACAGACTACTCATAGAGACCCACAGACTACTCACACAGAGACCCACACACTACTCACACAGAGACACACACACTACTCACACAGAGACCCACACACTACTCACACAGAGACCACACACTACTCACAGAGACCCACAGACTACTCACAGAGACCCACACACTACTCATAGAGACCCACAGCTACTCACAAGAGACCCACACACTACTCATAGAGACCACACACTACTCACACAGAGACCCACACACTACTCATAGAGACCCACACACTACTCACACAGAGACCCACAGACTACTCACAGAGACCCACACACTACTCACACAGAGACCCACACACTACTCACACAGAGACCCACAGACTACTCACACAGAGACCCACACACTACTCACAGAGACCCACACACTACTCACACAGAGACCCACACACTACTCATAGAGACCCACACACTACTCACACNGAGACCCACACACTACTCACACAGAGACCCACACACTACTCACAGACACCCACACACTACTCACAGAGACCCACAGACTACTCACACAGAGACCCACACACTACTCACAGAGACCCACACACTACTCACAGAGACCCACAGACTACTCACACAGAGACCCACACACTACTCATAGAGACCCACACACTACTCACAGAGACCCACAGACTACTCACACAGAGACCCACACACTACTCACACAGAGATCCACACACTACTCACACAGAGACCCACACACTACTCACACAAAGACCCACACACTACTCACACAGACCCACACACTACTCACACAGAGACCCACACACTACTCACACAGAGACCCACACGCTACTCACACAGAGACCCACACACTACTCACACAGAGACCCCACACTACTCACAGAGACCCACACACTACTCACACAGAGACCCACACACTACTCACACAGAGACCCACAGACTACTCACACAGAGACCCACACACTACTCACACAGAGACCCACACACTACTCAAGAGACCCACAACTACTCACAAGAGACCCACACACTACTCACAGAGACCCACACACTACTCACAGAGACCCACAGACTACTCACACAGAGACCCACACACTACTCACACAGAGACCACACACTACTCACACAGAGACCCACACACTACTCACAGAGACCCACAGACTACTCACACAGAGACCCACACACTACTCATAGAGACCCACACACTACTCACAGAGACCCACAGACTACTCACACAGAGACCCACACACTACTCATAGAGACCCACACACTACTCACAGAGACCCACAGACTACTCACAGAGACCCACACACTACTCACACAGAGACCACACACTACTCACACAGAGACCCACACACTACTCACACAAGACCCACACACTACTCACACAAGACCCACAGACTATTCACAGAGACCCACAGACTACTCACACAGAGACCCACACACTACTCACAGAGACCCACAGACTACTCACACAGAGACCCACACACTACTCATAGAGAGACCCACAGACTACTCACACAGAGACCCACACACTACTCACATAGAGACCACACACTACTCCACAGAGACCCACACACTACTCACACAGAGACCCACAGACTACTCACAGAGACCCACAGACTACTCACACAGAGACCCACACACTACTCATAGAGAGACCCACAGACTACTCACACAGAGACCCACAGACTACTCACACAGAGACCCACACACTACTCACAGAGACCCACAGACTACTCACACAGAGACCCACACACTACTCACAGAGACCCACACACTACTCACACAGAGACCCACACACTACTCACACAGAGATCCACACACTACTCACACAGAGACCCACACACTACTCACACAAGACCCACACACTACTCACACAGAGACCCACACACTACTCACACAGAGACCCACACACTACTCACACAGAGACCCACACGCTACTCACACAGAGACCCACACACTACTCACACAGAGACCCACACACTACTCACACAGAGACCCACACACTACTCACACAGAGACCCACACACTACTCACACAAGACCCACAGACTACTCACACAGAGACCCACAGACTACTCACAGAGACCCGCACACTACTCATAGAGACCCACACACTACTCACACAGAGACCCACACACTACTCACAGAGACCCACACACTACTCACAGAGACCCACAGACTACTCACACAGAGACCCACACACTACTCACACAGAGACCCACACACTACTCACACAGAGACCCACACACTACTCACAGAGACCCACACACTACTCACAGAGACCCACAGACTACTCACACAGAGACCCACACACTACTCATAGAGACCCACACACTACTCACAGAGACCCACAGACTACTCACACAGAGACCCACACACTACTCATAGAGACCCACACACTACTCACAGAGACCCACAGACTACTCACACAGAGACCCACACACTACTCACACAGAGATCCACACACTACTCACACAGAGACCCACACACTACTCACACAAAGACCCACACACTACTCACACAAAGACCCACAGACTATTCACAGAGACCCACAGACTACTCACACAGAGACCCACACACTACTCACAGAGACCCACAGACTACTCACACAGAGACCCACACACTACTCATAGAGACCCACAGACTACTCACACAGAGACCCACACACTACTCACATAGAGACCACACACTACTCACAGAGACCCACACACTACTCACACAGAGACCCACAGACTACTCACAGAGACCCACAGACTACTCACACAGAGACCCACACACTACTCATAGAGACCCACACACTACTCACACAGAGACCCACAGACTACTCACACAGAGACCCACAGACTACTCACACAGAGACCCACACACTACTCACAGAGACCCACAGACTACTCACACAGAGACCCACACACTACTCACAGAGACCCACACACTACTCACACAGAGACCCACACACTACTCACACAGAGACCCACACACTACTCATAGAGAGACCCACAGACTACTCACAGAGACCCACACACTACTCACAGAAACCCACAGACTACTCACACAGAGACCCACAGACTACTCACACAGAGACCCACACACTACTCACACAGAGACCCACACACTACTCACACAGAGACCCACAGACTACTCATAGAGACCCACAGACTACTCACACAGAGACCCACACACTACTCACAGAGACCCACACACTACTCACACAGAGACCCACACTACTCACACAGAGACCCACACACTACTCACACAGAGACCCACAGACTACTCACACAGAGACCCACACACTACTCATAGAGACCCACAGACTATTCATAGAGACCCACACACTACTCATAGAGACCCACAGACTACTCATAGAGACCCACAGACTACTCACACAGAGACCCACAGACTACTCATAGAGACCCACAGACTACACAGAGACCCACACACTACTCATAGAGACCACACACTACTCACACAGAGACCCACACACTACTCATAGAGACCCACACACTACTCACACAGAGACCCACACACTACTCACACAGAGACCCACAGACTACTCATAGAGACCCACACACTACTCACACAGAGACCCACAGACTACTCACAGAGACCCACAGACTACTCACACAGAGACCCACACACTACTCACACAGAGACCCACACACTACTCACAGAGAGACCCACACACTACTCATAGAGACCCACACACTACTCACACAGAGACCCACACACTACTCATAGAGACCCACACACTACTCACACAGAGACCCACAGACTACTCACACAGAGACCCACACACTACTCACAGACACCCACACACTACTCACAGAGACCCACAGACTACTCACACAGAGACCCACACACTACTCACAGAGACCCACACACTACTCACAGAGACCCACAGACTACTCACACAGAGACCCACACACTACTCACACAGAGATCCACACACTACTCACACAGAGACCCACACACTACTCACACAAAGACCCACACACTACTCACACAGAGACCCACACACTACTCAACAGAGACCCACACACTACTCACACAGAGACCCACACGCTACTCACACAGAGACCCACACACTACTCACACAGAGACCCACACACTACTCACACAGAGACCCACACACTACTCACACAGAGACCCACACACTACTCACACAAGACCCACAGACTACTCACACAGAGACCCACAGACTACTCACAGAGACCCGCACACTACTCATAGAGACCCACACACTACTCACACAGAGACCCACACACTACTCACAGAGACCCACACACTACTCACAGAGACCCACAGACTACTCACACAGAGACCCACACACTACTCACACAGAGACCCACACACTACTCACACAGAGACCCACACACTACTCACAGAGACCCACACACTACTCACAGAGACCCACAGACTACTCACACAGAGACCCCACACTACTCGTAGAGACCCACACACTACTCACAGAGACCCACAGACTACTCACACAGAGACCCACACACTACTCATAGAGACCCACACACTACTCACAGAGACCCACAGACTACTCACACAGAGACCCACACACTACTCACACAGAGACCACACACTACTCACACAGAGACCCACACACTACTCACACAAAGACCCACAGACTACTCACACAGAGACCCACACACTACTCACAGAGACCCACAGACTACTCACACAGAGACCCACACACTACTCATAGAGAGACCCACAGACTACTCACACAGAGACCCACACACTACTCACACAGAGATCCACACACTACTCGCACAGAGACCCACACACTACTCACACAGAGACCCACAGACTACTCACAGAGACCCACAGACTACTCACACAGAGACCCACACACTACTCATAGAGACCCACAGACTACTCACACAGAGACCCACAGACTACTCACACAGAGACCCACACACTACTCACAGAGACCCACAGACTACTCACACAGAGACCCACAGACTACTCATAGAGACCCACACACTACTCACACAGAGACCCACAGACTACTCACAGAGACCCACACACTACTCATAGAGACCCACAGACTACTCACACAGAGACCCACACACTACTCACACAGAGACCCACACACTACTCACACAGAGACCCACACACTACTCACACAGAGACCCACACACTACTCACACAGAGACCCACACACTACTCACACAGAGACCCACACACTACTCACACAGAGACCCACAGACTACTCATAGAGACCCACAGACTACTCACACAGAGACCCACACACTACTCATAGAGACCCACAGACTATTCATAGAGACCCACAGACTACTCACATAGAGACCCACACACTACTCACACAGAGACCCACACACTACTCACAGAGACCCACAGACTACTCACACAGAGACCCACACACTACTCATAGAGACCCACAGACTACTCATAGAGACCCACAGACTACTCACACAGAGACCCACACACTACTCATAGAGACCCACAGACTATTCATAGAGACCCACAGACTACTCACACAGAGACCCACACACTACTCACACAGAGACACACACACTACTCACACAGAGACCCACACACTACTCACACAGAGACCCACACACACTCACACAGAGACCCACACACTACTCATAGAGACCCACAGACTACTCACAGAGACCCACACACTACTCACACAGAGACCCACAGACTACTCACACAGAGACCCACACACTACTCATAGAGACCCACAGACTACTCACAGAGACCCACACACTACTCATAGAGACCCACACACTACTCACACAGAGACCCACACACTACTCATAGAGACCCACACACTACTCACAGAGACCCACACACTACTCACACAGAGACCCACACACTACTCACAGAGACCCACAGACTACTCACACAGAGACCCACACACTACTCACAGAGACCACAGACTACTCACACAGAGACCCACACTACTCACACAGAGACCCAACACTACTCACAGAGAGACCCACACACTACTCATAGAGACCCACACACTACTCACAGAGACCCACACACTACTCATAGAGACCCACACACTACTCACACAGAGACCCACAGACTACTCACACAGAGACCCACACACTACTCACAGACACCCACACACTACTCACAGAGACCCACAGACTACTCACACAGAGACCCACACACTACTCACAGACACCCACACACTACTCACAGAGACCCACACACTACTCACACAGAGACCACACACTACTCACACAGAGACCCACACACTACTCACACAAGACCCACACACTACTCACACAGAGACCCACACACTACTCACACAGAGACCCACACACTACTCACACAGAGACCCACACGCTACTCACAGAGACCCACACACTACTCACACAGAGACCCACACACTACTCACACAGAGACCCACACACTACTCACACAGAGACCCACACACTACTCACACAAGACCCACAGACTACTCACACAGAGACCCACAGACTACTCACAGAGACCCGCACACTACTCATAGAGACCCACACACTACTCACACAGAGACCCACACACTACTCACAGAGACCCACACACTACTCACAGAGACCCACAGACTACTCACAGAGACCCACACACTACTCACACAGAGACCCACACACTACTCACACAGAGACCCACACACTACTCACAGAGACCCACACACTACTCACAGAGACCCACAGACTACTCACACAGAGACCCACACACTACTCATAGAGACCCACACACTACTCACAGAGACCCACAGACTACTCACACAGAGACCCACACACTACTCATAGAGACCCACACACTACTCACAGAGACCCACAGACTACTCACACAGAGACCCACACACTACTCATAGAGACCCACACACTACTCACAGAGACCCACAGACTACTCACACAGAGACCCACACACTACTCACACAGAGACTACTCACAGAGACCCACACACTACTCACACAGACCCACAGACTATTCACAGAGACCCACAGACTACTCACACAGAGACCCACACACTACTCACAGAGACCCACAGACTACTCACACAGAGACCCACACACTACTCATAGAGACCCACAGACTACTCACACAGAGACCCACACACTACTCACAGAGACCCACAGACTACTCACACAGAGACCCACACACTACTCACAGAGACCCACAGACTACTCACACAGAGACCCACACACTACTCATAGAGACCCACAGACTACTCGCACAGAGACCCCACACTACTCACACAGAGACCCACAGACTACTCACAGAGACCCACAGACTACTCACAGAGACCCACAGACTACTCACACAGAGACCCACACACTACTCACAGAGACCCACAACTACTCACACAGAGACCCACAGACTACTCATAGAGACCCACACACTACTCACACAGAGACCCACAGACTACTCACAGAGACCCACACACTACTCATAGAGACCCACAGACTACTCACACAGAGACCCACACACTACTCACAGAGACCCACACACTACTCACACAGAGACCCACACACTACTCACACAGAGACCCACACACTACTCACAGAGACCCACACACTACTCACACAGAGACCCACACACTACTCACAGAGACCCACAGACTATTCATAGAGACCCACAGACTACTCACACAGAGACCCACACACTACTCATAGAGACCCACAGACTACTCATAGAGACCCACAGACTACTCACACAGAGACCCACACACTACTCATAGAGACCCACAGACTATCATAGAGACCCACACTACTCACACAGAGACCCACACACTACTCACAGAGACACCACTACTCACACAGAGACCACACACTACTCACACAGAGACCCACACACTACTCACAGAGACCCACACACTACTCACAGAGACCCACACACTCTCATAGAGACCCACACACTACTCACACAGAGACCCACACACTACTCATAGAGACCCACACACTACTCACAGAGACCCACAGACTACTCACAGAGACCCACAGACTACTCACACAGAGACCCACACACTACTCACAGAGACCCACAGACTACTCACACAGAGACCCACACACTACTCACAGAGACCACACACTACTCACAGAGACCCACACACTACTCATAGAGACCCACACACTACTCACAGAGACCCACACACTACTCATAGAGACCCACACACTACTCACAGAGACCCACACACTACTCACAGAGACCCACACACTACTCACAGACACCCACACACTACTCACAGAGACCCACAGACTACTCACACAGAGACCCACACACTACTCACAGAGACCCACACACTACTCACAGAGACCCACAGACTACTCACACAGAGACCCACACACTACTCATAGAGACCCACACACTACTCACAGAGACCCACAGACTACTCACACAGAGACCCACACACTACTCACACAGAGACCACACACTACTCACACAGAGACCCACACACTACTCACACAAGACCCACACACTACTCACACAGAGACCCACACACTACTCACAGAGACCCACACACTACTCACACAGAGACCCACACGCTACTCACACAGAGACCCACACACTACTCACACAGAGACCCACACACTACTCACACAGAGACCCACACACTACTCACACAGAGACCCACACACTACTCACAAGACCCACAGACTACTCACAGAGACCCACAGACTACTCACAGAGACCCCACACTACTCATAGAGACCCACACACTACTCACACAGAGACCCACACACTACTCACAGAGACCCACACACTACTCACAGAGACCCACAGACTACTCACACAGAGACCCACACACTACTCACAGAGACCCACACACTACTCACACAGAGACCCACACACTACTCACAGAGACCACACACTACTCACAGAGACCCACAGACTACTCACACAGAGACCCACACACTACTCATAGAGACCCACACACTACTCACAGAGACCCACAGACTACTCACACAGAGACCCACACACTACTCATAGAGACCCACACACTACTCACAGAGACCCACAGACTACTCACACAGAGACCCACACACTACTCACAGAGACCACACACTACTCACAGAGACCCACACACTACTCACACAAGACCCACACACTACTCACACAGACCCACAGACTATTCACAGAGACCCACAGACTACTCACACAGAGACCCACACACTACTCACAGAGACCCACAGACTACTCACACAGAGACCCACACACTACTCATAGAGACCCACAGACTACTCACACAGAGACCCACACACTACTCACAGAGACCACACACTACTCGCACAGAGACCCACACACTACTCACACAGAGACCCACAGACTACTCACAGAGACCCACAGACTACTCACACAGAGACCCACACACTACTCACAGAGACCCACAGACTACTCACACAGAGACCCACACACTACTCACAGAGACCCACACACTACTCACACAGAGACCCACACACTACTCACACAGAGACCCACACACTACTCATAGAGAGACCCACAGACTACTCACAGAGACCCACACACTACTCACAGAACCCACAGACTACTCACACAGAGACCCACAGACTACTCACACAGAGACCCACACACTACTCACACAGAGACCCACACACTACTCATAGAGACCCACAGACTACTCACACAGAGACCCACACACTACTCACAGAGACCCACAGACTACTCACACAGAGACCCACACACTACTCATAGAGACCCACACACTACTCACACAGAGACCCTACTAACACTCATAGTTTGCTGTGTTTTCGCCCGCAGTTGCGGTTATCACGTCTGGCAACGTACGGTGCAAAAGAAGTTCCAACTCCGCATATGCAGAAAGCCAGCAAGCCTCGGACAGTCGTAGGAAAGGTGCACGACTGCGACATCGCACACACGCACAGGGCCCAGTTAAGTTCGCGTTTGTTGAGGTGCGGCGCCGCAAGTACTTGATTGCGACCCGCCTCGTGACCCCCTCATGACCCCCACGTGACTCCCGCGTGACCCCGCGTGACCCCCGCGTGACCCCCGGGGTCGGGCTGGCGTCCCCTCGATAGGAGAACTACAACGGCAGTGACTTGTTCTATGGGAACCTCATTTGCCATAAAAATATGATAATTGGTTGTTTACCCTTCTAGCTGGCAACACAACAGGAGCGCCCCCCCCCCCCGCCAGGAGCGACCCCCCTGCCCGCTCGCTGTCTCTGCCCCCCCCCCACCGCCTCACACAGCCAGCCCCCCGGAGATGCTGTCGCAGGCGGAGCGTGTGTACGAGGCGGGAGAGGGAGAGGCGGTGTTCATGGAGTGCTCCGTGTCGGCCTGGCCACCCGCCCACATCCTGTGGTGAGAGCCACTTCAATGTCAAAGTGTCTCCCATAGACTTCAATGTCAAAGTGTCTCCCATAGACTTCAATGTCAAAGTGTCTCCCATAGACTTCAATGTTAAAGTGTCTCCCATAGACTTCAATGTAAAGTGTCTCCATAGACTTCAATGTTAAAGTGTCTCCCATAGACTTCAATGTCAAAGTGTCTCCCATAGACTTCAATGTCAAAGTGTCTCCCATAGACTTCAATGTTAAAGTGTCTCCCATAGACTTCAATGTTAAAGTGTCTCCCATAGACTTCAATGTAAAGTGTCTCCCATAGACTTCAATGTTAAAGTGTCTCCCATAGACTTCATGTCAAAGTGTCTCCCATAGACTTCAATGTCAAAGTGTCTCCCATAGACTTCAATGTTAAAGTGTCTCCCATAGACTTCAATGTCAAAGTGTCTCCCATAGACTTCAATGTTAAAGTGTCTCCCGTAGACTTCAATGTCAAAGTGTCTCCCATAGACTTCAATGTTAAAGTGTCTCCCATAGACTTCAATGTCAAGTGTCTCCCATAGACTTCAATGTCAAAGTGTCTCCCATAGACTTCAATGTCAAAGTGTCTCCCATAGACTTCAATGTCAAAGTGTCTCCCATAGACTTCAATGTCAAAGTGTCTCCCATAGACTTCAATGTTAAAGTGTCTCCCATAGACTTCAATGTCAAAGTGTCTCCCATAGACTTCAATGTCAAAGTGTCTCCCATAGACTTCAATGTTAAAGTGTCTCCCATAGACTTCAATGTCAAAGTGTCTCCCGTAGACTTCAATGTNAAAGTGTCTCCCATAGACTTCAATGTTAAAGTGTCTCCCATAGACTTCAATGTCAAAGTGTCTCCATAGACTTCAATGTTAAAGTGTCTCCCATAGACTTCAATGTCAAAGTGTCTCCCATAGACTTCAATGTCAAAGTGTCTCCCATAGACTTCAATGTTAAAGTGTCTCCCATAGACTTCAATGTCAAAGTGTCTCCCGTAGACTTCAATGTTAAAGTGTCTCCCATAGACTTCAATGTTAAAGTGTCTCCCATAGACTTCAATGTCAAAGTGTCTCCCATAGACTTCAATGTCAAAGTGTCTCCCATAGACTTCAATGTCAAAGTGTCTCCCATAGACTTCAATGTCAAAGTGTCTCCCATAGACTTCAATGTCAAAGTGTCTCCCATAGACTTCAATGTCAAAGTGTCTCCCATAGACTTTAATGTCAAAGTGTCTCCCATAGACTTCAATGTAAAGTGTCTCCCATAGACTTCAATGTCAAAGTGTCTCCCATAGACTTCAATGTTAAAGTGTCTCCCATAGACTTCAATGTCAAAGTGTCTCCCATAGACTTCAATGTCAAAGTGTCTCCCATAGACTTCAATGTTAAAGTTCTCCCATAGACTTCAATGTCAAAGTGTCTCCCATAGACTTCAATGTCAAAGTGTCTCCCATAGACTTCAATGTTAAAGTGTCTCCCATAGACTTCAATGTCAAAGTGTCTCCCATAGACTTCAATGTAAAGTGTCTCCCATAGACTTCAATGTCAAAGTGTCTCCCATAGACTTCAATGTCAAAGTGTCTCCCATAGACTTCAATGTTAAAGTGTCTCCCATAGACTTCAATGTAAAGTGTCTCCCATAGACTTCAATGTCAAAGTGTCTCCCATAGACTTCAATGTCAAAGTGTCTCCCATAGACTTCAATGTAAAGTGTCTCCCATAGACTTCAATGTCAAAGTGTCTCCCATAGACTTCAATGTAAAGTGTCTCCCATAGACTTCAATGTCAAAGTGTCTCCCATAGACTTCAATGTCAAAGTGTCTCCCATAGACTTCAATGTAAAGTGTCTCCCATAGACTTCAATGTCAAAGTGTCTCCCATAGACTTCAATGTCAAAGTGTCTCCCATAGACTTCAATGTTAAAGTGTCTCCCATAGACTTCAATGTCAAAGTGTCTCCCATAGACTTCAATGTTAAAGTGTCTCCCATAGACTTCAATGTCAAAGTGTCTCCCATAGACTTCAATGTCAAAGTGTCTCCCATAGACTTCAATGTTAAAGTTCTCCATAGACNCATNANGACTTCAATGTCAAAGTGTCTCCCATAGACTTCAATGTCAAAGTGTCTCCCATAGACTTCAATGTAAAGTGTCTCCCATAGACTTCAATGTCAAAGTGTCTCCCATAGACTTCAATGTCAAAGTGTCTCCCATAGACTTCAATGTCAAAGTGTCTCCCATAGACTTCAATGTCAAAGTGTCTCCCATAGACTTCAATGTAAAGTGTCTCCCATAGACTTCAATGTCAAAGTGTCTCCCATAGACTTCAATGTCAAAGTGTCTCCCATAGACTTCAATGTCAAAGTGTCTCCCATAGACTTCAATGTTAAAGTGTCTCCCATAGACTTCAATGTCAAAGTGTCTCCCATAGACTTCAATGTCAAAGTGTCTCCCATAGACTTCAATGTAAAGTGTCTCCCATAGACTTCAATGTCAAAGTGTCTCCATAGACTTCAATGTAAAGGTCTAGACTTCATGTAAAGTTCTCCCATAGACTTCAATGTCAAAGTGTCTCCCATAGACTTCAATGTCAAAGTGTCTCCCATAGACTTCAATGTTAAAGTGTCTCCATAGACTTCAATGTCAAAGTGTCTCCCATAGACTCAATGTCAAAGTGTCTCCATAGACTTCAATGTCAAAGTGTCTCCATAGACTTCAATGTAAAGTGTCTCCCATAGACTTCAATGTTAAAGTGTCTCCCATAGACTTCAATGTAAAGTGTCTCCCATAGACTTCAATGTCAAAGTGTCTCCCATAGACTTCAATGTCAAAGTGTCTCCCATAGACTTCAATGTTAAAGTGTCTCCCATAGACTTCAATGTCAAAGTGTCTCCCATAGACTTCAATGTCAAAGTGTCTCCCATAGACTTCAATGTTAAAGTGTCTCCCATAGACTTCAATGTCAAAGTGTCTCCCATAGACTTCAATGTCAAAGTGTCTCCCATAGACTTCAATGTCAAAGTGTCTCCCATAGACTTCAATGTCAAAGTGTCTCCCATAGACTTCAATGTCAAAGTGTCTCCCATAGACTTCAATGTCAAAGTGTCTCCCATAGACTTCAATGTAAAGTGTCTCCCATAGACTTCAATTTAAATGTCTCCATAGACTTCAATGTTAAAGTGTCTCCCATAGACTTCAATGTAAAGTGTCTCCCATAGACTTCATGTCAAAGTGTCTCCCATAGACTTCAATGTTAAAGTGTCTCCCATAGACTTCAATGTTAAAGTGTCTCCCATAGACTTCAATGTAAAGTGTCTCCCATAGACTTCAATGTCAAAGTGTCTCCCATAGACTTCAATGTCAAAGTGTCTCCCATAGACTTCAATGTCAAATGTTCCATAGACTTCAATGTAAAGTGTCTCCCATAGACTTCAATGTCAAAGTGTCTCCCATAGACTTCAATGTTAAAGTGTCTCCCATAGACTTCAATGTCAAAGTGTCTCCCATAGACTTCAATGTCAAAGTGTCTCCCATAGACTTCAATGTAAAGTGTCTCCCATAGACTTCAATGTTAAAGTGTCTCCCATAGACTTCAATGTCAAAGTGTCTCCCATAGACTTCAATGTCAAAGTGTCTCCCATAGACTTCAATGTAAAGTGTCTCCCATAGACTTCAATGTCAAAGTGTCTCCCATAGACTTCAATGTCAAAGTGTCTCCATAGACTTCAATGTCAAAGTGTCTCCCATAGACTTCAATGTCAAAGTGTCTCCATAGACTTCAATGTTAAAGTGTCTCCCATAGACTTCAATGTTAAAGTGTCTCCATAGACTTCAATGTTAAAGTGTCTCCCATAGACTTCAATGTCAAAGTGTCTCCCATAGACTTCAATGTTAAAGTGTCTCCCATAGACTTCAATGTCAAAGTGTCTCCCATAGACTTCAATGTTAAAGTGTCTCCCATAGACTTCAATGTAAAGTGTCTCCCATAGACTTCAATGTAAAGTGTCTCCCATAGACTTCAATGTTAAAGTGTCTCCCATAGACTTCAATGTTAAAGTGTCTCCCATAGACTTCAATGTNAAAGTGTCTCCCATAGACTTCAATGTTAAAGTGTCTCCCATAGACTTCAATGTTAAAGTGTCTCCCATAGACTTCAATGTTAAAGTGTCTCCCATAGACTTCAATGTTAAAGTGTCTCCCATAGACTTCAATGTAAAGTGTCTCCCATAGACTTCAATGTTAAAGTGTCTCCCATAGACTTCAATGTTAAAGTGTCTCCATAGACTTCAATGTTAAAGTGTCTCCATAGACTTCAATGTCAAAGTGTCTCCATAGACTTCAATGTTAAAGTGTCTCCCATAGACTTCAATGTNAAAGTGTCTCCCATAGACTTCAATGTAAAGTGTCTCCCATAGACTTCAATGTTAAAGAGGAGGGGGAGGAGGAGGGGGNAGGAGGGGGGAGGATGAGGGGGGGAGGGCCGCGTAGATCTTGCCGCTCCAACGTCCCCGGACGTTCACTCCGCGTCTCCCAAAGCATCTCAACACCCCCAGCGGCGTCGCCGTCAAACCCCAACGGTTCACACCCCCCCACCCCCCCACCCCCCCACCCCCATACCCCCCATACCCCCACCCCCCATACCCCCCCNACCCCCCATACCACCCCACGCCTCCCCGCGCACCGCCAGGTTCAGGAACTACCGGAGCCTCTCCGTGACGGGCGAGCGCTACCACGTGTTCGAGAACGGCACCCTGCGCATCTTGGACTTGCGTCGCGAGGACGCGGACACCTACACCTGCTTCGCCACCAACAACCTGGGCTCCAGCCAGCTGTGCGCGCACCTCCACGTCCCGGGTGAGCAAAGTCACCGCCGCCGCCGGCAAACCCCTCGGGGCGGAATCCTCCGCGGTGCGGCACCGCACCGTCACCGCCAACACCACCACCACTACCACACCACTACCACCACCACTACCACCAACCCATCACAACCACCACCGCCGTCACCACCACCATCACTACCACCACCACCACCACCGTCACCACCACTACNACCACCACCGTCACCACCACCACTACCACCACNACTACCACCACCACCACCGTCACCACCACCAACACCACCACACCACCACCGTCACCACCACCGTCACCACCACCGTCAACACATCACCGTCACCACCACCGTCACACCACCACTACCACCACCACTACCACCACCACCACCGTCACACCACCACCACCACCACCGTCACCACCGCCGTCACCACCACCGCCACCACTACCACCACCACCGTCACCGCTGACTACCACAACCACCACCACCGTCACCACCACCGTNACCGTCACCACCACCGTCACCACCGCACCACCGTCACCACCACCACCATCGTCACCACACCACCATNGTCACCACCACCACCACCGTCACCCCAGTGGCGTCGGACGGTGAGGATCGGGGCCAGGACGGCTCCGGCCACGAGGAGGAGGAGGACGAGGAGGATGAGGACGAGGAGGAGAGNCCACCGCCCCGACGCCAGTAGCGGCCGTGACGGTGGTGCTGACGAGGATGACGAGGAGGACGACGACGAGGACGAGGAGGACGACGACGAGGAGGACGAGGTGTCAGCTACCTCGCCAGGTACGCGGAGGGCCGTGGCTTCCATCGTCTGACCCTGACGATGCAAATGGCCGTGGTCAGCCCAGTGAAGTCGGCAGCGCGGAAAACGGTGCGTTTAAAAAACAACGTGTTTCAGACGCCCCGTGTGATCTCCGTTGGCTGCTCGGGCTCCCAAGTGCAACGCCCCATTCATCTCAATTTGGAGCTTTGGTGACTGCAGGAATCACTCTTTGGCCGTTCTTTCGGTAAACTTGTTGTCACGATTGGGTGAGTGGGTGAGTGAGTGGGTGAGTGGGTGGGTGAGTGGTGAGTGGTGAGTGAGTGATTGGGTGAGTGTTGGGTGAGTGATTGGGTGAGTGGGTGAGTGAGTGAGTGAGTGATTGGGTGGGTGAGTGGATGAGTGGGTGAGTGAGTGGGTGAGTGGTGAGTGATTGGGTGAGTGATTGGGTGAGTGATTGGGTGAGTGATTGGGTGAGTGAGTGAGTGATGGGTGAGTGGGTGAGTGGGTGAGTGAGTGAGTGGGTGAGTGGGTGAGTGAGGGTGAGTGGTGAGTGAGTGAGTGATTGGGTGAGTGATGAGTGAGTGGGTGAGTGATTGGGTGAGTGAGTGAGTGGTGATTGGGTGGGTGAGTGGTGAGTGGGTGGTGAGTGGGTGGTGAGTGAGTGATTGGGTGGTGATTGGGTGAGTGATTGGTGGTGATTGGGTGGTGTTGGTGGTGGTGGTGGTGGGTGGGTGAGTGGGTGAGTGGGTGGTGGTGAGTGGGTGGTGGTGAGTGGGTGGGTGGTGGGTGAGTGGTGGTGTTGGTTGGTGATGNGTGAGTGGTGAGTGATGGGTGGTGAGTGAGTGGTGATTGGGTGGGTGAGTGGTGGNTGAGTGAGTGAGTGAGTGGGTGAGTGGGTGAGTGATTGAGTGAGTGGGTGAGTGAGTGAGTGAGTTGAGTGGTGAGTGAGTGAGTGGTGAGTGAGTGGTGAGTGAGTGATTGGGTGAGTGAGTGAGTGAGTGATTGGTGGTGAGTGGGTGAGTGGGTGAGTGAGTGAGTAGAGTGGGTGATGTGGGTGCGTGAGTGGTGACGTGATTGGGTGAGTGAGTGAGTGATTGGGTGGTGAGTGATTGGGTGGGTGAGTGGNTGAGTGGGTGGTGAGTGGGTGAGTGAGTGGTGAGTGATTGAGTGAGTGAGTGAGTGATTGACGNTGCGGTGAGTGGGTGAGTGGGTGAGTGAGTGAGTGAGTGAGTGAGTGAGTGAGTGAGTGATTGGGTGAGTGAGTGGGTNAGTGGGTGGTGAGTGAGTGAGTGGGTGNGTGGGTGAGTGAGTGATGGTGGAGTGAGTGGTGANTGATTGGCGTGAGTGAGGAGTGAGTGAGTGATTGGGTGAGTGGTGAGTGGGTGCGAGTGGGTGGGTGAGTGGGTGAGTGAGTGATTNGGTGAGTGAGTGAGTGAGTGGTGGGTGNGTGGTGAGTGGGTGAGTGAGTGAGTGAGTGGGTGAGTGGGTGAGTGAGTGAGTGAGTGATTGGCCGATGAGTGGGTGAGTGGTGAGTGAGTGGGTGAGTGGGTGAGTGGGTGAGTGATTNGGTGAGTGGGTGAGTGAGTGATTGGGTGAGTGATTGTGGTGAGTGATGGGTGAGTGATTGGGTGGTGATTGGGTGGTGAGTGAGTGAGTGATTGGGTGGGTGAGTGGGTGAGTGGGTGAGTGAGTGAGTGAGTGAGTGAGTGGTGAGTGGGTGAGTGATTGCGGTGAGTGGGTGAGTGAGCTGAGTGAGTGATTGGGTGAGTGAATGGTGAGTGGGTGAGTGATTGGGTGAGTGAGTGAGTGAGTGGGTGAGTGGGTGAGTGAGTGAGTGAGTGAGTGGGTGAGTTGAGTGGGTGAGTGATNGTGGGTGAGTGAGTGAGTGAGTGAGTGAGTGAGTGAGTGAGTGGTGGGTGAGTGGGTGAGTGATTGAGTGTGTGGTGAGTGGGTGAGTGATTGCNGTGAGTGAGTGNGTGAGTGATTGGGTGGGTGAGTGGGTGAGTGGGTGAGTGGTGAGTGAGTGAGTGGGTGAGTGAGTGAGTGAGTGATTGTGAGGTGGGTGAGTGGTGAGTGGGTNAGTGGGTGAGTGAGTGGTGAGTGAGTGGGTGAGTGATGAGTGAGTGAGTGAGTGATTGGGTGTCTAGTGAGTGAGTGAGTGAGTGGGTGAGTGGTGAGTGAGTGGGTGGGTGAGTGGGTGAGTGAGTGATTGGGTGAGTGGTGAGTGATTGGGTGAGTGGGTGAGTGGGTGAGTGAGTGGTGAGTGGGTGAGTGGGAGTGAGTGAGTGAGTGAGTGGTGAGTGGGTGAGTGAGTGGGTGAGTGGGTGAGTGGNTGAGTGGGTGAGTGATTGGGTGAGTGGGTGAGTGAGTGATTGGTGAGTGATTGCCGTGAGTGATTGGGTGAGTGAGTGAGTGATTGGGTGAGTGAGTGAGTGAGTGATTGGGTGGGTGAGTGGGTGAGTGGGTGAGTGAGTGAGTGAGTGGGAATGAGTGGGTGAGTGATTGGGTGAGTGGGTGGTTGAGTGAGTGATTGGGTGAGTGAATGAGTGAGTGGGTGAGTGATTNGGTGAGTGAGTGAGTGAGTGATGGGTGGGTGAGTGGGTGAGTGGGTGAGTGGTGAGTGAGTGGGTGAGTGGGTGAGTGGGTGAGTGATTGGGTGAGTGAGTGAGTGAGTGATTTGGTGAGTGATTGGGTGAGTGATTGGGTGAGTGATTGGGTGAGTGAGTGAGTGATTGGGTGGGTGAGTGGGTGAGTGGGTGAGTGAGTGGGTAAGTGAGTGGGTGAGTGAGAGTGGGTGAGTGAGTGGTTGATTGGGTGAGTGGGTGAGTGGATGATTGGGTGAGTGAGTGAGTGGTGAGTGGGTGAGTGAGTGGGTGGTGAGTGAGTGGGTGAGTGATTGGGTGAGTGATTGGGTGAGTGATTGGGTGAGTGGGTGAGTGAGTGGTGAGTGAANGGTGAGTGGGTGAGTGATTGGGTGAGTGAGTGGGTGAGTGAGTGATTGGTGAGTGAATGAGTGAGTGGGTGAGTGATTGGGTGAGTGAGTGAGTGATTGGTGGTGAGTGGGTGAGTGGGTGAGTGAGTGAGTGAGGGGTGAGTGGGTGAGTGGGTGAGTGACGCGGAGTGGTGAGTGAGGATGGGTGAGTGAGTGGTGAGTGAGTGGGTGAGTGGAGTGGTGAGTGGNTGAGTGATGAGTGAGTGAGTGAGTGAGTGGGTGAGTNAGTGGGTGAGTGTGCGAGTGGGTGAGTGAGTGAGTGGGTGATGATTGGGTGAGTGATTGCTGGTGAGTGATTGGGTGAGTGATGGATGAGTGAGTGGGTGGGTGAGTGGGTGAGTGGGTGAGTGAGTGAGTGGGTGAGTGAGTGATTGGTGAGTGAGTGAGTGAGTGGGTGAGTGGGTGAGTGAGTGATTGGGTGAGTGAGTGAGTGAGTGGGTGAGTGGTGGTGAGTGATTGGGTGAGTGGTGATGGTGAGTGGGTGATTGGGTGGAGTGAGTGGGTGAGTGTGAGTGGGTGGGAGTGAGTGGGTGAGTGGGCTGAGTGAGTGAGTGAGTGGGTGAGTGAGTGGGTGAGTGAGGGTGGGTGAGTGGGTGAGTGNGTGAGTGAGTGATTGGGTGAGTGATGAGTGAGTGGGTGAGTGAGTGGGTGAGTGGGTGAGTGAGTGACGTGAGTGAGAGTGAGTGGGTGAGTGAGTGAGTGAGTTGAGNGATNGAATGGTAGCTGAGTGAATGGTGAGTGGGTGAGTGAGTGAGTGGGTGTGAGTGTGAATGAGTGAGTCGGTGGTGCAGNGGGTGCGAGTGAGTNGGTGGAATGAATGAGTGGGTGCTAGTGGATAAGTGAGTGAGTGGNGGTGAGTGAATGACGTGAGTGAGTGAGTGNGTGAGTGGGTGGTGAGTGGGTGAGGAACAAGTGAGGAACGATTTCAGTCTCAACTGCCTCCAAATCATTCGGAGATGGTGTTGGTGGTGGTGGTGGAGGGTGAGGAGGTGGAGGTGGGAGAGTGGAGGAGGTGGTGCTGGTGGTGGCGGAGGAGGTGGTGGTGTTGGTGNTGGTGGAGGNGTGGCGAGGTGGCTGTAGATGGNTGGATGNGGAGGTGGTGGTGGTGGAGTGTAGGAGGTGGCAGGTGGGTGATGGAGGAGGTGGCAGGGGGGGGGGGGTCAGGAGGCCCCCTCGTACAGCGCTCTCACGCGATGGCGACTGTCGTCTCGTCTCTGCTGGCCCTTTGCAGCAGCAGCGGCGGCGGCNTCGTGACGGCGCCAGCGGGGCGGCGACCGCCAAGCAGCGGGGCGTCTCGCCGCTCGCCGCCGCCGCCACTTGGGCCACGGCGCTGCTGCTCGCGCTGGCGCCGCGGGTGGCGCGCGCCGCNTGGCGCCAGTCTAGGAGGAAGCTTCCCGCTGACGTGGCGCCAGGAGGAAGCTGCGTCCTCTCGGGATCTCGACGGTCGCGGCGCCGTTGGGTGCGANGTCGCGTCTCGCTCCGCGCGTTCACACCGTCGAGTTGCTGACAGGCGCCGGGCGAGACGTGGCGGACTCCTGCCCGGGACGCGGGAGTCCGTGGGCCTCGAGGCGACGTCTGCGTAGGTGGAGTCAGCGGCTGTCCTGCGCTCGTNCGGAATGTTGGTGTCCGGCTCCTCCGCTCTTCGCTGACTGGGAAGGTGGTGAGTGGTGGTGGTGGTGGTGGTGGTGTGGTGGTGATGGTGGTGGTGGTGATGGTGTGGTGGTGAGGTGGTGGTGTGATGGTGGCGGTNGGGTGTGATGGTGGTGGTGGTGATGGTGGTGGTGGTGAGGTGGTGGTGGTNATGGGTGGTGGTGATGGTGGCGGTGGTGGTGNTGGCGTGATGGTGGTGGCGGTTATGGGGTGGTGGTGATGGTGGCGTGATGGGGTGGGTGGTGGCGTGATGGNGGCGGTGGTGATGGTGGTGATGGTGGTGNTGGTGGTGATGGGGTGGCGGTTANGGTGGTGTGGTGATGGTGGCGGTGATGGTGGTGGCGGTGGTGGTGNCGGTTGGTGGTGGTGATGGTGGCGGTGATGGTGGNGGTGGTGGTGGTGATGGTGGTGGCNTGGTGGTGGTGGTGATGGTGGTGGTGTGGTGGGGTGGTGATGGTGGCGTGATGGTGGCGGGGTGATGGTGGTGGTGGTGGTGNTGATGGTGGTGATGATGGGGTGGTGGTGATGGTGGTGGTGATGGTGGTGGTGGTGATGGTGGCGGTGATGGGGTGGACGGTGTGGTGGTGGTGATGGTGGCGGTGGTGATGGTGGCGGTGATGGGGTGGTGGTGATGGTGGCGGTGGTGGTATGGTGGTGGGAGNGATGGTGGCGGCTGATGGATGGTATGGTGGTGNTGGTGATGGTGGTGGTGGTGAGGTGGTGGGTGGTNATGGTGGTGGTGGTGATGGTGGTGGTGGTGGTGGTNATGGTGGTGGCGGTGNTGGTGGTGATGGGGTGGTGNTGGTGGTGGTGGTGATGGTGGTGGCGTGATGGATTGGTGGTGGCGGTGNTGGTGGTGGTGATGGTGGTGGCNGTGATGGTGGTGGCGGTGATGGGCGGAGTNGGAAGTGCATGGAGGAGNTGNGAGGTAGCGANGAGATGAGGGATTCATGGANTGGGAGGGACGGTGTGTGGTGGTTGCCTTGAGGGTGTTTAAANGGGGTGGGTAAATCGAGGTCATAGCGACTGTTGCGTGGTTTCTGTGGGCGTGGAGAGAGCGTGGNGNGGGGCTGAGGCTGCGGACGNCGGCNGCTCACCGCGTGNGTGCGGAGTGTTGCGGTGTGATGATGGNTGACTGGATGATGACGGCTGGTNGGCTGATGTGATGAGCTGGTGNGTGANTGGTGACGGNTGGTGGTGAGTGATGGTGGGGTGNTGANTGTGNCGGAGTGGTGGTGNTTGNTGGGTGAGTGATGANNGACGNNTGNTGGNTGGTGAGGTGGGTGAGTGTGTGAGGTGGGTGGGTGAGTGANTGATGTGGGTGAGTGAATGAGTGACGGCTGGTGGGTGAGTGAATGATGGGTGGTGTGAGNGAGGTGGGTGGGTGAGTGATGATGTGGGTGAGTGANTGAGTGGTGGGTGGGTGAGGANTGNGTGACGGNTGGGACATGGNGANTGAAGTGATGTGGGTGNGTGATGAGTGACGNNTGGTNGNTGAGTGANTGNGTGGTGAGTGATTGTGAGGANTGGAGGTGATTGGTTTGTGGGAGTGGTGAGTGGGTGGGGATGANTGGTGGGAGTGAGTGATGTGGTGATGAGTGGTGAGTGTGATGTGGTGTGATGTGACATTGTGGGTGGNTGNGTGGGAGTCGGTGATGATGGTAGTGNGTGNGTGGGTGATGGTGGTGATGGTAAAGTGATGGGTGATGTGGGTGNGTGAGTAGGTGGTGANTGATTNGGTGGGGATGATGAGTGATTNGGTTAGTGANTGNTGGTGATGAGCGGTGGTTGAGATGACGTGGGTGATTGGGTGGTGAGGGGATGAGTTGGTAAGTGANCAATGCGGGTGGGTGAGTGAGGGAGCTCTCACAGTTTGCTTTCAACTCTGTGGTGGTCCGAGTGAGTNGNGTGGTGGTGGTGGTGGGTGGGTGGNTATGGTGGTGCGATGATTGAATGGGTCAACAATTGGGGGTNGATCCCCTTTGGGGCAACTTCACCGGGGTCCCAGCAGAGGTCNGCCACTGAGGTCTGAGACTCCAAANGAACACGTGGGGAAGCGAACCACCACCACCCTGTCACTCCCANACACACACACNGTCGCTAACCACTNACACNACTCCNCTCACACACAGTCGCTAACCACTCACCACCACTCAACAACANTGCCCTAACCACCACCACCACTCCCCACNCACACATCGCGCTAACCACTCACCACCACTCCCNNACCACACACATGCGCTAACACTCACACCACTCCNCACACCACACATCGCTAACCACCACCACACTCCCACACCCACAGCGCTAACCACTCACCACNATCCCNACACCACACAAAGTGTCTAACCACTCACCACCACTCCCACACAAGTGCGCAACCACTCACCACCATCCCACACACCACACAGTCGCTAACACCACNACCACCCCCACACTCACACACTCGCTAACACTCACCACCACNCCACAAACACACACAGTCGAACCACTCACCACCACTCCCACACACATGACCTACCACTCACCACCACTCCCNATNNACACACACAGTCGNANCCACTCACNACCACCCACACACCACNCTNCGCTAACCACCACACCACTTCCCACTCACACAGTGCGCTAACCACTGCACCACCACTCCNACAACACAGTCGCAACCACTCACCACCACCCCAACCTGCACACCNGTGCGCAACCACTCACCACCACCCACCACCACCAGTCGCTAACCACTCACNACNACCCCNACCNGTCGCTAACCACTCACCACCACTCCCACANCACNCACTNCGCTACCACTCACCCACCACTACCCACTCCACNCTCGCTAACCACACNACCACCCCACATCAACACTCGCTAACCACACNACCACNCCCNACACACACANTNCGCNAACTCACTCACACACNCCCCCACTCGCTANCCACTCACCACCACTCCCCAACCACTCCAAACCACTCACCACCACCCCACANCACNCACAGTCGCTAACCACTCACCACACNCCCACNCACTCGCNACCACTCACCACCACNCCCCCACCACACANTCGTACCACTCACCACCACCCCACCACTGCGCTAACCACTCACCACCACCCCACGTNACCACCACAGTCGCTAACCACTCACCACCACCCCACCCCTCGCAACCACTCACCACCACCCCACACCACACACAGTCGCTAACCACTCACCACCACCCCACACACNGCGCAACCACTCACACCACCCCACTAACGTCGTACCACCACCACCACCCACACACTCGCTANCCATCACCACCACNCCCACNCCAGTCCTANCACTCACACCACNCCCACAGTCGCAACCACTCACCACCACCCCNACNCCACACNGGTGCGANCCACTCACCANCACCCCACACANNCAGCCTCCACCACTCCACCACCACCCCACGCTCCCTCGTAACCACTCACACCACGTCCCANTCACAGTCGTANCCACTCACNACACCANCCACACACNGTCNCTNACCACTGCACCGACCACTCCCCACACACACTNGTAACCACACACCACCCCACANACTCACAACTNCGTACCACTCACACCACTCCCACACACACTNCGAACCACTCACACACTCCCACANACACACACNGTCGCTACCACTCACCACCACTCCCACANACAGTGCGCTAACCACTCACCACCACTCCCCACCAACAACACACGCTAACACTNCACACCACTCCACACAGTGACGCTAACCACTGCACACCACTCCCNACACAGTGCGCTAACCACTGCACCCACCACTCCACACCACACNGTGCGCTAACCACTNCACACACTCCCACCACACACAGTGCGCTAACCACTGCACCACCACTCCCNACANACACCACAGTGACGCTAACACTCACCACNACTCCCACACCANAGTGACGCTAACCACTGACACCACCACTCCCCACACACACAGATNCGCTAACCACTCACNACCGACTCCACACACACAGTCGCTAACCACTGACACCACACTCCCAACACACACAGTCGCTAACCACTACACACTCCCACTNACCCCACTCCAACACACAGTCGCTAACCACTGCACNACACTCCCACNACANACACNGTCGCTAACCACTGCACCACACTCCCACACACTGCCTAACCACTACCACCACTCCCACACACACATGCGCTAACCACTCACACACTCCCACACACACAGTCGCTAACCACTGCACACATCCCAAGCTCCANAACACAGTNCGCAACCACTGCACACCACTCCCAACACACACTCGCTAACCACTGCACCACACTCCCANACACACACAGTCGCTAACCACTCCACATCCCACACCACAGTGACGTAACCACTGCACNACCANTCCCNNNACCACACACACTCGCTAACCACTGNACACNACTCCANANAACACACTNCGCTAACCACTGCCACCACTCCCANANACACNGTGACGCTAACCACTGAACACTCCCCNACACACACANTNCGCTAACCACTGCACCACCACTCCCACACTACCACACNGTGCGCNAACCACTGCNCCCACCACTCCCACACANTCGCTAACCACTCNCACACTCCCANACACACACAGTGCCTAACACTACCACACTCCCACANACACTNCTGCTAACCACTGACCCACATCCCCACTNACACACAGTGCTAACCACTGACAACCACCCACATCCCACACAGTNGTAACCACTCCNACCACTCACACACAGACGTGGCCACCCACNCACGTGCTAACACTCCACCACTCCCNCACCCACACACACAGTCACCACCGCTACCACTNCCACNACTCCCACAGTGCGCTAAACTGCACCACCACACAGTAGACCAGCTAACCACNGAACNACNACTCCCACTCACTCANACACAAACTCGTAANCACTGCGCCAGCTCCCACCNGTGNGCTACCACTCCNAGCTCCCACNCACTAACACTGACCCACCAGCGTCCCACANACNCACACANTCAGCAAACACTCGGCACCACCNCTCCCACACACANTAGNTAAACCCNACCTACTCCCANACACTNGCTTCCAANACNGNACNACACTCCCNANCTTCTAACNCAGTGAGCATAAACTGACCCACTCCACAACATNCAGNTAACCACTCCACCACTCCCNACACAGTCAGCTAACACCACCACCANNCCCANNACACGTNCGTAACACTCCACATCCCNACGCACTGAGNTAACACACGACACCACCACTAGCCCNAACANTNCAACACCCCACCANTCCCCACACACTAACCACCAGCCACACTCCCACCCNACATACACNCACTGACGTAACACACGACACACCANTCCCNACACCCAGCAGAGTNCGTAACCACCACACCACGTCCCATACACNCACNTGACGCATAACACTACACANTCCCACACNCACCACATNCGTAACCACTGACACACCGACGTCCCNNCACACANTGTCGNTTCCAACCACTCACCACCCTCCCANACCNCACTGCGTAACCACTCACCACNACTCCCANACCACTCACACACNGTNCCACACTGNACCACNACCTCCACGACAGTNCGTAACNACTGANACNACCGTCCCNAAACACATCNNTNCGTAACCATNCACACATCCCACNNTNCGTAACNACTCGACACCACATCCCANACTCNCTCACACACACATNCGTAACCACTAACCACNACATCCCCACNACGACACACGCTAACCACTNACACANTCCCNACGACNCAGTGACGCTAACCATCACACCATCCCNNCACACATCGCATAACCACTNCACCACCATCCCCAAACCCACGTGACGNTAACCAGACACACCACTCCCANATCACACNGTCGCTACCACACACCATCCCNACCACAGTCTAACCACTGCACCACACTCCACACACACNNTCGCTAACACTGCACACCNCTCCCACACACACTGCGCTAACCACGACACACNACTCCCCAACCACAGTCNCTAACCACTNCACCACCACCACNACGAGTGCGCTAACCACTGACACCACCANTCCCACTCACNCAGTNCGCTAACCACTGCACACATCCCNACNCCACACACTNCGCTAACCACTGCACCACCACCCACACACACAGTNCGCTAACCACTGCACCTACCGACTCCCACACACAGTGCGCTAACNACTGCACCACCACTCCCACACAGTGACGCAACCACTGCACCACCATCCCAACACACAGTGAACACTGCACCACCACTCCCACANANACACNGTGTGCGCGCTAACACTGCACACNACCCCTCCACACAGTCGNTAACACTGCACNACCAGTCNAACACACACACANTGCGCTAACNACTCACCACACTCCCANCACACACAGTGCCTAACCACTGCACACCACTCCCACGCACACACGTGAACCACTGCACACACTCCCACACACANTGCGCTAACCACTGCACNCNANTCCCACCACACAACACACAGTGCGTAACCACTAGGTGCACCACCACTCCCACACACACTGAACCACTGACCACCACTCCCACNCACACATACACAGTGANCCACTGCACACCATCCCACACACANACACAGTCGCTAACCACGCACACACNCCCNACACACACACACAGTGCGCTAACACTGCACCACCANCCCACANACACAGTGCGAACCACTGCACACACTCCACACAGTGCGCTAACCACTGCACCACCACTCCCACANAACACAGTGCGAACCACTGCACCACCANTCCCACAANACACAGTGCGCTTCCAACCACTGCACCACCACTCCCANACACCACAGATGAACCACTGCACCACACTCCCCCAGCACACACAGTGAACCACTGACGACCACACTCCCNACGACACACAGTGCGTAACCACTGNACCACCACTCCCACGACACAGTGCGNTAACACTGACACACCANTCCCACACCACACACNGTGAAACCACTCGACNACCACTCCCACANACACACNNTCGCTAACACTGCACNACCTACACCCACACACACAGTNCGAACCACTGCACACACTCCCNACACACACANTAACACTGCACNACNACTCCCACACACCACANTGCGCAACACGCGACCCACCACTCCCNACACACACAGTGACGCTAACCACTGCACCGACCGACAGATCCCNACACACACACACTNCGCAACACTGACACACCACTCCCNACACACACACANTGACGCTAACCCACTGACACCACNACTCCCACACACACACATCGCTAACCACTGACCCANTCCCACACACACAGTNCGCTAACACTGACACNACCACTCCACACACAGTCGCTAACACTGCACACCACTCCCNACACACACNNTGACGCTAACACGCGACACACTCCCCNCACACAGTCGCAACAACTGCACACNACTCCCACANACACACNGTNCGCAACCGAACGCACCACCACGTCCCACACACACACTGCCAACNACGCACACCACTCCCCACTNANACACACAGTNCGCTAACACTGACACCACTCCACACACACACACCTAACCGACTGNACACNACTCACTCACAGTGCGTAACNACTNCGACACACTCCACGACACAGTGACGCTAACCACTGCACACCGACTCACAACACNGTCGCTAACACTGCACACATCCCNACACACACACAGTCGCNAACACACTGACACCACTCCCANACACACACACAGTCGCTAACCGACTGACNACACTCCCACACACACACAGAGTCCTAACACTGCACCCACCGCTCCCACACACACACAGTGACGNTAACCACTGACACGCTCCCACACNCGCTAACCACTGCACCTACCGCTCCCCACACACACACAGTGACGCTAACCATGCACCACCACTCCACACACAGTCGCTAACCACTGCACCACCACTCCCACACACACAGATCGCTAACCACTGACACACTCCCACTNACACAGTGACGCAGTAACCACTGCACCACCGACTCCCACACGCACAGTCGCTAAACTCACCACNACTCCCACACAGTCGCTAACACTNCACCACCGACTCCCACCACACACACAGTCGCTAACCACTGCACCGACCACTNCCCACTCACACAGTGCGCTAACCACTGCACCACCACTCCCACACACACACACAGTGCGCTAACCACTGNACACCACTCCCACACACACACACTCGCTAACCACTGCACCACCACTCCACACACACANTGCGCTAACCACTGCACCACCACTCCANAGTGCCCTAACCACTGCACCACCGCTCCACACACACACAGTCGCTAACCACTGCACCACCACTCCCACACACACACACAGTCGCTAACNACTGCACACCGAACTCCCACACACAGTGCGCTAACCACTGCACCACCGCTCCCACAGTGCGCTAACTACTGCACCACCATTCCCCACACACAGTGCGCTAACCATGCACCACCACTCACTCACTCACACACACAGTNCGCTAACCACTGACACCACCACTCCANACACAGTGCGCTAACACTCACACCGCTCCCACACCACACACANTGCGCTAACACTCACCACCACTCCCCACTCTCACACACACAGCGCTAACNACTGCACCACCACTCTNACACTCACACACACAGTGCGCTAACACTGCAACCACCACTCCCANTCACGGACACACACAGGCGCTAACACTGCACCACCACTCCCAACACACNGTGCGCTAACNACTGCACCACCNCTCACACACACACTGCGCTAACCACTGCACCACCACTCCCACACACACACAGTGCGCTAACCACTGCACCACCACTCCCNACTCACACACACACAGTGCGCTAACACTGCACCACCACTCCCCACTCACACAGTGCGCTAACCACTGTTGTGTGGAACTCCTCTGAGTAACAANCAACAAACACAGGGGAGATGGAACCCAACGGCGCAGCGTGACACAAGATGTGAGGGATGATGTTGTACCAGGCTGGCGCAGACAGAGACCTGGAACCAGCAGACACGAGAGTGACACNGCGCCCCTGGTGGTGACAGCGCCCTGGTGGTGACACAGCGCCCCTGGTGGTGACACAGCGCCCTGGTGGTGACACAGCGCCCCTGGTGGTGACAGCGCCCTGGTGGTGACACAGCCCCCTGGTAGTGACACAGCCCCCTGGTGGTGACACAGCGCCCCCTGGTGGTGACACAGCCCCTGGTGGTGACACAGCCCCCTGGTGGTGACACAGCGCCCCTGGTGGTGACAGCCCTGGTGGTGACAGCCCCCTGGTGGTGACAGCCTGGTGGTGACACCGCCCTGGTGGTGACACAGCCCTGGTGGTGACACAGCCCCCTGGTGGTGACAGCGCCCTGGTGGTGATACAGCCCCTGGTGGTGACACAGCCCCTGGTGGTGACACAGCGCCCCTGGTGGTGACACAGCGCCCCTGGTGGTGACACAGCCCCCTGGTGGTGACACAGCCCCTGGTGTGACAGTGCCCTGGTGGTGACACAGCGCCCTGGTGGTGACACAGCCCCCTGGTGGTGACACAGCCCTGGTGGTGACACAGCCCTGGTGGTGACACAGCCCCCTGGTGGTGACACAGCGCCCCCTGGTGGTGACACAGCCCCCTGGTGGTGACACAGCGCCCTGGTGGTGACACAGCCCCCTGGTGGTGACACAGCGCCCCTGGTGGTGACACAGCGCCCCTGGTGGTGACACAGCCCCCTGGTGGTGACACAGCGCCCCTGGTGGTGACACCCTGGTGGTGACACAGCCCTGGTGGTGACAGCGCCCTGGTGGTGACACAGCCCCCTGGTGGTGACACAGCCCCTGGTGGTGACACAGCCCCTGGTGGTGACACAGCGCCCCTGGTGGTGACACAGCCCTGGTGGTGACAGCCCCCTGGTGGTGACACAGCCCCTGGTGGTGACACAGCCCCCTGGTGGTGACAGCCCCTGGTGGTGACAGCCCCCTGGTGGTGACACAGCGCCCCTGGTGGTGACACAGCCCTGGTGGTGACACAGCCCCTGGTGGTGACAGCCCCTGGTGGTGACACAGCCCCTGGTGGTGACACAGCGCCCCTGGTGGTGACAGCCCCTGGTGGTGACACAGCCCCTGGTGGTGACACAGCCCCTGGTGGTGACACAGCCCCTGGTGGTGACAGCCCCNTGGTGGTGACACAGCGCCCCTGGTGGTGACACAGCGCCCCTGGTGGTGACACAGCCCCCTGGTGGTGACACAGCCCCCCTGGTGGTGACACAGCCCCTGGTGGTGACACAGCGCCCTGGTGGTGACACAGCGCCCCTGGTGGTGACACAGCCCTGGTGGTGACACAGCCCCCTGGTGGTGACACAGCCCCCTGGTGGTGACACAGCCCCCTGGTGGTGACACAGCCCCCTGGTGGTGACACAGCCCCTGGTGGTGACACAGCGCCCTGGTGGTGACACAGCCCCTGGTGGTGACAGCGCCCCTGGTGGTGACACAGCCCCTGGTGGTGACAGCCCTGGTGGTGACACAGCGCCCCTGGTGGTGACACAGCCCCCTGGTGGTGACACAGCCCCTGGTGGTGACACAGCGCCCCCTGGTGGTGACACAGCGCCCCTGGTGGTGACACAGCGCCCCCTGGTGGTGACAGCCCCTGGTGGTGACACAGCGCCCTGGTGGTGACACAGCGCCCCTGGTGGTGACCAGCGCCCCCTGGTGGTGACACAGCGCCCTGGTGGTGACACAGCCCCCTGGTGGTGACACAGCGCCCCCTGGTGGTGACACAGCCCCCTGGTGGTGACAGCGCCCTGGTGGTGACACAGCGCCCCCTGGTGGTGACACAGCGCCCCTGGTGGTGACACAGCGCCCTGGTGGTGACAGCGCCCTGATGGTGACAGCGCCCTGGTGGTGACACAGCCCCCTGGTGGTGACAGCGCCCTGTGTGAGTCTGTGGGCTCTGGTGATGACTGTGCTCTGGTGGTGAGTCATGGGTCTCTGGTGGTGACTGTGCTCTGGTGGTGAGTCATGGGTCTCTGGTGATGACAGGGTCCTGGAGTCAGGGTCCTGGTGGTGACTGTGGGTGGTGAGTCAGTCTCTGGTGATGAGTCAGGGTCCTGTGAGTCTATGGGTCTCTGTGTGAGTCACTGAGAAAGTGCATACATTATCAGAGTTATGTTTTGTTTGCATTACGACTGCAGGTATTGTGGTCTATGCAAACATGACTCCTTGTAAAAAGGTGTCAGTTTTGTTGCCAGAAAGAAAGGTGGGGGGGGGGGGCCCATGGTGGTGCACGGGAGTCCCATTTTAAAGCCGCGTCTATTAGCGACAGGTCTGGTTGAGGCTCTCCATCGGCAGTGGACCACCACCACAAGTGGCCTTGCAGCGTGCGCGGATACAAACCACCTTTGGTGTGACGTGGTGGTGGGGGGGGGTCCTGTCAGGAATGTTTCTCAACTTTATGATTGAAAACAAGAACCCCCCCCACCCACCCCCCTGTTTACGTGTGTGTGTATGACGTGGTTGTGTGTGGTGTATGGGGAGTGTGTGTAGTGGTGTTAGGGTGCGTGTGTGCGTCGTGTGTGTGCGTGTGTGTGTATGACTGTGTGTATGGTGAGTGGTGGTGCGGTGGTTAGTGCACTGCGTGTGTGTACGTGGTGTGTATGAACGTGTGTGTGTAACGTGTGTGTGTGTGACGTGTGTTGTNACGTGTGTGTGGTGACGTGTGTGTATGACGGCTGTGTGTTATACGTGTGTGTGTGTGTGATGTGTGTGTACGTGTGTGGTATGCTGTGTGTGTATGACGTGTGTGTGTGTATGACGTGCGTGTGTGTGTGTGTGTGCGCATGATCACGTAGGCCTATGTACCTGGGAGCGGTGGCGCAGTGGTTAGCGCACTGCCCTACGAACCCGGTGCCACCCAATTTCGACCCACAACGACGGACTCACATCGATTGTACGAACCGGGGACTCCCCTAGGTCGGCTCAGACTTAAACGAGTACCTGCAGGAGCGATCTGTGAAAACATCATCAGCGTTCGTCACGACCTTCACACACTTGCTCCGACGGTCTGTGCAGCTATACGGGGGACTTTGTAGGTGCTCGCTAACAGCACTTGCCCTGACATTCTGTGCAGGCTACACGGGGGGGGCTTTGTCTGTGTGTGTTGGGAGCAAGTTTGAGTGGCGACGAACGACACGTGGTCAGAACGGGAACGAACAGAGGAAGGGCCACGCGGGAGCGGGGCTCCGAGTGGCCACGTGGCGGTGAGTCTCTCTCTCTGTCCCTCTCACGCTGCTGCCTGCCAGCAGCGTGAAGGGAACTGTGACACAAGTTGAATACAAGACGGATTCCAGAAGTCGCCTCAACGAGCTTTATTACAGACTCAACACTGCACCATAGACTAACACTGTCCATAGACTAACACTGCACCATAGACTCAACACTGCACCATAGATTCAACACTGCACCATAGACTCAACACTGCACCATAGACTCAACACTGCACCATAGATTCAACACTGCCCATAGACTCAACACTGCACCATAGACTCAACACTGCACCATAGATTCAACACTGCCCATAGACTCAACACTGCACCATAGACTCAACACTGCACCATAGACTCAACACTGCACCATTGACTCAACACTGTCCATAGACTAACACTGCCCATAGACTAACACTGCCCATAGACTCAACACTGTCCATAGACTAACACTGCACCATAGACTCAACACTGCACCATAGACTCAACACTGTCCATAGACTAACACTGCCCATAGACTCAACACTGCCCATAGATTCAACACTGCACCATAGACTAACACTGCCCATAGACTAACACTGCCATAGACTCACACTGCCCATCTCTCTCTCCCGTGTCTCTCTCCCGTGTCTTCTCCCCGTGTCTCTCTCCCGTGTCTCTNCCGTGTCTCTCCCGTGTCTCTCTCTCTTTCCCCGTGTCTCTCTCTCCCCTGTGTCTCTCTCTCCCCGTGTCTCTCTCCCCGTGTCCCTGTCTTGTGTCCCTCTCTCTCTGTGTCTATCTCCCCGTGTGTCTCTCTGTGTCTCTCTCCCCGTGTCTCTCTCCCCGTGTCCCTCTCTCCTCGTATCTCTCTCTCTGTGTCTATCTCTGTGTCTCTCTCCCCGTGTGTCTCTCTGTGTCTCTCTCCCTGTGCCCCTCTCTCCCCGTGTCCCTCTCTCTCTGTGTCTCTGTCTGTGTCTCTATCCCCGTGTGTCTCTCTGTGTCTCTCTCCCTGTGTCTCTCTCCCGTGTCCTCTCTCCCGTGTCTCTCTCTTTCTCTGTGTCTCTCTCCGTGTCTCTCTCTCTGTCTCTCTCTCTGTCTCTCTCCGTGTCTCTCTCCCCGTGTCTCTCCCCGTGTCTCTCTCCCCGTGTCCCTCTCTCTCTGTGTCTCTCTGTGTCTCTCTCTGTGTCTCTCTCTGTGTCTCTCTCCCTCCCTGTGTCTCACCACCCCGTGTCTCCTCCAGCTGGTGCCGCTGTCTCTCCGCCCCCTGCTCTCTCCCTGTCCGCCCAGGGCTGTCCGCTCTTCGCCATGCTGCCTCCGTGCGCCGGTAAGCGATGAGCGTGTGGGCAGGCAAGCCCAGCCTGCACTTGTACACACCCCTAGATAGACAGAGACACACAGTGAGTGAGACACAGACAGAGACACAGACAGAGACACAGACAGAGACACAGACACAGACAGACACAGACAGATAGAGAGACGCAGACAGATAGAGAGAGACACAGACAGAGACACAGACACAGACAGAGACAGAGACGCAGACAGATAGAGACACAGACAGACAGACACCGTCAGAGAGACACAAAGACAAAGACACGGTCAAAGAGACACGGCCAGAGAGACAAAGACACAAGCAGCATTGTCATTAGCATGGGTGGGTGGGTGGCTGAGTAGGTGGGTGAGTAGGTGGGTGAATAGGTCGATTAGTGGCTGAGTGAGTGAGTGGCTGAGTGAGTGAGTGGATGAGTGAGTGAGTGGCTGAGTGAGTAAGTGAGTAGATGAGTGAGTGGCAGAGTGAATGAGTGAGTGGTTGAGTGGCTGAGTGAGTGGCTGAGTGAGTGAGTGGCTGAGTGAGTGAGTAGATGAGTGAGTGGCTGAGTGAATGAGTGAGTGGTTGAGTGGCTGAATGAGTGTATGGGCGAGTGAGTGACTGAGTAAGTGGGTGAGTTAGTGGCTGAGTGAGCAAGTGAGTAGATGAGTGTGTGGCTGAGTGAGCAAGTGAGTGACTGAGTAAGTGGGTGAGTGAATGAGTGAGTGGCTGAGTGGCTGAGTGAGTGAGTGAGTGGCTGAGTGAGTGGGTGAGTAAGTAGGTGAGTGAGTTGGCGAGTGAGTGGGTTAGTAGGTGGCCGAGTAGGTGGGTGAGTAGGTGGGTGAGTAGTGAGTTAGTTGATGAGTGAGTGGGTGAGTGAGTGAGTAGGTGAGTGAGTGGGTGAGTAGATGAGTGGGTAGGTGAGTGTGGGTGAGTGAGTAGGTGAGTGTGGGTGAGTAGGTGGCTGAGGTGGGCGAGTAGGTGGGTGAGTAGGTGAGCGTCTCGCTCACCCAATGGTGATGACGGCCTCGCTGCTGTCAGCGTTGGAGGTCCACAGGGCGATGTGGTCTTCCTTGCGTCTCACGCTCACCACGGCACCACACACCTCCTCGCCGTACGGGGTGAACGCCTCACCAACCAGCATCAGCAGCTGTGGTGGGTGGGTGAGTGAGTGGGTGAGTGGGTGTGTGAATGGGTGGGTGAGTGGGTGGGTGAGTGGGTGGGCGAGTGAGTGAGTGGGTGAGTGAGTGAGTGGTAGAGTGGGTGTGTGAATGGGTGGGTGAGTGAGTGGGTGGGTGAGTGTGTGGGTGGGCGAGTGAGTGGGTGGTGAGTGGGTGTGTGAATGGGTGAGTGGGTGGGCGAGTGAGTGGGTGGGTGAGCGAGTGGGTGGCTGAGTTAGGGTGCTAAGTGAGCGAGTGGCTGAGTGAGTGGCTGAGTGAGCGAGTGGCCGGGTGAGTGGCTGAGTGAGCGAGTGAAAGAGTGGGTTAGCGAATGGCTGAGTGGTGAGTGGCGGCTGAGTAAGCAAGTGGCTTGGTGAGTGGCTGAGTGGGTGAGTGGCCAGATGAGAGGGTGAGTGAGCGAGTGGCTGAGTGCCTGGGTGGCTGAGTGAGTGCGTGGCTGAGTGGGCGAGTGAGTGGCTGAGTGACTGGGTGGCTGAGTGAGTGGGTGGCTGAGTGGGTGAGTGGCTGAGTGACTGGGTGGCTGAGTGAGTGGGTGGCTGAGTGGGTGAGTGGCTGAGTGAATGACTGAGTGGCTGAGTGAGTGGGTGGCTGAGTAAGTGGGTGGCTGAGTGGGCGAGTGAGTAGCTAAGTGACTGGGTGGCTGAGTGAGTGGGTGGCTGAGTGGGTGAGTGAGTGGTTGAGTGAATGAGTGGCTGAGTGGGTGAGTGGGCGAGTGAGTGGCTGAGTGGGTGAGTGAGTGGCTGGCTGAGTGAGTGGCCGGGTGAGCGTCTGCTCACCACCACCACTACTCCTCACCGTCTCCAGCCACAGGACATCCAGGTCCAGGTCGCGCTGCTGCTTTGTGAGAAAGATCAACCATCGTCCACCAGCTAGGTTCGCAGGGTCTTCCCACATCGGAGTCACCCCTCCTAGACGACACAGCGGGTGAGTGGGTGAGTGGGTGGGTGAGTGGGTGGGTGAGTGGGTGGGTGAGTGGATGGATGAGTGGGTGGGTGAGTGGGTGGGTGAGAGTGAGTGGGTGAGTGGGTGATTGAGTGGGTGGGTGAGTAGGTTCGTGAGTGAGTTAGTGGGTGAGTGGGTGAGTGAGTGGGTGGGTGGTTGATTGGGTGGGTGATTGAGTGGGTGAATGAGTGGGTGATTGAGTGGGTGATTGAGTGGGTGGGTGAGTAGGTTCGTGAGTGAGTTAGTGGGTGAGTGGGTGAGTGAGTGGGTGGGTGGTTGATTGGGTGGGTGATTGAGTGGGTGAATGAGTGGGTGAGTGAGTTAGTGGTGGGTGAGTCGGTGGTGAGTGGGTGGGTGATTGAGTGGTGGGCGAGTAGGTTAGTGAGTGAGTTAGTGAGTGGGTGAGTGAGTGGGTGGGTGGACGAGTGGGTGGGTGAGTGAGTGGGTGGTTGGGTGGGTGAGTGCTTGGGTGGTTGAGTGGTTGCGTGGTTGAGTAGTTGGGTGGTTGAGTGGTTGATTGGGTGGGTGGGTGAGTGAGAAAGTGACTGACTGGGGGGTGAGTGAGTAGATAGGTTGGTGGGTGGATGAGTGAGTGGGTGAATGAGTGGGTGGTTGAGTCGGGCAGTGACTGAATGAGTGATTGACTGAGTCACCTTGAACACTGCGTAGTCAGAGCCATCTATGAGACGGCTGGCTGGCTGGATGTGGTCGTAGAGACTACGGGGGGAGAGAGAGATTCACTCAGCCAGCCACTCAATCACTCAGCCACTCACCCACTCACTCACCCAGCCACTCACCCACCCAGCCACTCACTCAGCCATTCACACACTCACTCACTCAGCCAGCCACTCACTCACTCAGCCACTCACTCACCCAGCCACTTAATCACTCAGCCACTCACCACTCACTCACCCAGCCACTCACCCACCCAGCCACTCACTCAGCCATTCACACACTCACTCACTCAGCCAGCCACTCACTCACTCAGCCACTCACTCACCAGCCACTTAATCACTCAGCCACTCACCCACTCACTCACCCAGCCACTCACCCACCCAGCCACTCACTCAGCCATTCACACACTCACTCACTCAGCCAGCCACTCACTCACTCAGCCACTCACTCACCCAGCCACTTAATCACTCAGCCACTCACCCACTCACTCACCCAGCCACTCACCCACCCAGCCACTCACTCAGCCATTCACACACTCACTCACTCAGCCAGCCACTCACTCACTCAGCCACTCATTCACCCAGCCACTTAATCACTCAGCCACTCACCCACTCACTCACCAGCCACTCACCCACCTAGCCACTCACTCAGCCATTCACACACTCACTCACCCAGCCACTCACACACTTAGCCAGCCACTCACTCACCCACTCACTCACTCAGCCACTCACTCAGCCACTCACTCACCCAGCCACTTAATCACTCAGCCACTCACTCACCTAGCCACTCACCCACCCAGCCACTCACTCAGCCATTCACACACTCACTCACCCAGCCACTCACTCACTTAGCCAGCCACTCACTCACTCACTCAGCCAGCCACTCACTCACTCAGCCACTCACTCACCCAGCCACTTAATCACTCAGCCAACCAGTCACTCACCCAGCCACTCACTCACCCAGCCACTCACTCACTCGACCAGCCAGCCACTCACTCGACCAGCCAGCCACTCACTCACCCAGCCACTCACTCACCCAGCCACTCACTCACCTGCCACTCACTCACCCACTCACCTCACCCACCCAGCCACTCACTCACTCAACCAGACACTCACTCCATCCCCCCATCACCACCCCCATCACCTCCAGATCATCTCCACGGAGTTGAAGCTGATGACGGGTCTCAGGTTGAGGTGCCATGGGCAAGAATTCCCATTCTTCATGAAACACAGAGTCCATCTTAGTGGTGGTGAGGGAGAGAAAGATGTGGTGAGGTGGTGAGGTGGTGAGGGAGGTGGTGAGGTGGTGAGGGAGGGTGAGGCGGTGAGGGAGGTTGAGGTGGTGAGGGAGGGTGAGGTGGTGAGGTGGTGAGATGGTGAGGGAGAGAGACGTGGTGAGTTCGTGAGGGAGAGATTCCCCTTTTAACAATTCACGACACACGAATCGATTATTTCGCCAGCCCCTCCCCTCAGCCCCTCCTTATTCCACCCAGCCCCGCCCCTCACCCCTCCCCTCACCCCAAGCCCCTCCCCTCACCCCAGCCTCACCCCAGCCCCTCCCTCACCCCTCCCCTCACCCCAGCCCCTCCCTCACCCCCAGCCCGCCCCTCACCCTCCCCTCACCCCAAGCCCCTCCCTCACCCCCAGCCCCGCCCTCACCCTCCCCTCACCCAGCCCTCCCTCACCCCAGCCCCGCCCTCACCCCAGCCCCTCCCCTCACCCCAGCCCGCCCTCACCCCCAGCCCTCCCCTCACCCCAGCCCCTCCCTCACCCAGCCCGCCCCTCACCCCAGCCCGCCCCTCACCCCAGCCCCTCCCTCACCCCAGCCCCTCCCTCACCCCAGCCCCGCCCTCACCCCAGCCCCTCCCCTCACCCCAGCCCGCCCCTCACCCCAGCCCCTCCCTCACCCCAGCCCGCCCTCACCCCCAGCCCCTCCCTCACCCCAGCCCGCCCTCACCCCAGCCCCGCCCTCACCCCAGCCCCTCCCCTCACCCCAGCCCCTCCCCTCACCCAGCCCCGCCCTCACCCCCAGCCCCTCCCCTCACCCCCAGCCCGCCCCTCGTACCGGTTCTGCAGCACGTGATCACGCTGCCTCTCACCTCCTGAGGGGAGTGGCGGTGGGAGGTCACGTGGTGGTCGTGTTGATTCAACTGTGAGTGGGTGGATAGGTGGGTGGGTAGATGGGTAGGTGAGTGGGTGGGTAGGTGGGTGGGTAGATGGGTAGGTGAGTGGGTGGGTAGGTGGGTGGGTAGATGGGTGAGTGTGTGGTGAGTGGGTTGGTAGGTAGGTGAGTGGATAGGTGGGTGGGTAGGTGGGTGAGTAGGTGGGTGGGTGGGTAGATGGGTAGGTGGGTGGTAGATGGTAGGTGGGTGGGTAGATGGGTGAGTGGGTGGGTAGGTGGGTGAGTGGATAGGTGGGCGGGTGAGTAGGTAGGTGGGTGGGTGAGTGGGTGAGTAGGTGGGTGGGTGAGTGGGTGGGTAGGTGGGTGCGTGGATAGATTGGGTGGGTAGGTGGGTGGATAGATGGGTGAGTAGGTAGGTGGGTGAGTGGGTGGGTAGGTGAGTGCGTGGGTGGGTAGGTGAGTGCGTGGGTGAGTGGGTGGGTAGGTGAGTGAGTGGGTGAGTGAGTGGGTAGGTGGGTGAGTGGCTGGGAAGGTCGGTGAGGGGTAGGTGGGTGAGTGGGTGGGTAGATGGGTGAGTGAGTGGATGGCTAGGTGGGTGAGTGGGTAGGTGGTGAGTGAGTGGGTAGGTGGGTGAGTGGGTGAGTGGGTGAGTGGGTGAGTGGGTGGCTAGGTGGGTGAGTGGGTAGGTGGGTGAGTGAGTGGGTAGGTGGGTGAGTGGGTGGGTAGATGGGTGAGTGGGTGAGTGGGTGGCTAGGTGGGTGAGTGGGTAGGTGAGTGAGTGGGTAGGTGGGTGAGTGAGTGGGTAGGTGGGTGAGTGGGTGGGTAGATGGGTGAGTGTGAGTGGGTGGAGGTGGGTGAGTGGGTAGGTGGGTGAGTGAGTGGGTAGGTGGGTGAGTGGGTGGGTAGATGGGTGAGTGTGAGTGGGTGGCTAGGTGGGTGAGTGGGTAGGTGGGTGAGTGGGTGGGTTGGTGAGTGAGTGGGTAGGTGGGTGAGTGGGTGGGTTGGTGGGTGAGTGGGTAGGTGGGTGAGTGGGTGGTTGGTGAGTGAGTGGGTAGGTGGGTGAGTGGGTGGGTTGGTGAGTGGCTTAGCAGTTTAAACGCCATTGAATAAACACGCAAATAAATACGTTTTTTTACTTTATAAATTAAATGTTGTTTTGACTTTCGCAACTGCAGGAATTCATATTCTTTGAGTCTTTCGGTAAAGCCACGTCTAAATTAAAAATAATAAAAATATCACGTTTCGATCGCAACACAAGCAATCGTCATGTTACTTTTCTATCTCCGCGGCTTTAACATAAATAGTTCAACGTCAATATGTTGTTTGCCTTACCATTGCTGTCGCGACGGAGTCGATCCGATTATCTCCCCCACCAAAATAAGCACAACGCAATCGCTCCCGTCGTCGTCGTTATTATTGTTGTTTAAACTTTTATATCTTTTACTTTGTGAGGAAAAGTAAAATAAGTATAACCCGTAAAAACAAAGTTTTTCACTATAAATCCTTTATATGCGTGGCAGCGAACTTAATATAAAGGATTTAAAAATATATTCGCCTGTGGAGGACGCGGGGATCGATCCCGCGACCTTTGGCATGGGAAGCGAGGGCGCTACCAACTGCGCTACTCCGCCACGGCCCGTGGAGGGGTTACGCTCTGGGCTCTTATACTGTGATGTTCAGCCAAAGCGATGAATGAGTTATATTTGAATAAATGTAAAATAATTTTTTTTGCCTAAAAAGTGTACAATTTTGGAATTTTTTTTCACGAACATTAATTGTCTGTCACAACGAGTCTGTGTGGAAAATGTCAGCTCGATTGGATCACGGGAAGTGGGTTAAAAAACGACCGAAAGATTTGCACGGTCCTAAGCAAGCAAGCGAACTTAATATAAAGGATTTAAAAAACAGCAAAATTCTCCTCACCGCGTGCCGCAAGCCACGCGCGGGGTTTCCTGCCCCCACTCACAGGGGCGGGGCTTGGGGGGTGACGTCACTCATCTCGGTAGCACAGCCAATGGGAGTGAGGCTACCGGGGTGGAGGGGGCGGGGCTTGGGGGGTGACGTCACTCATCTCGGTAGCACAGCCAATGGGAGTGAGGCTACCGGGGTGGAGGGGGCGGGGCTTGGGGGGTGACGTCACTCATCTCGGTAGCACAGCCAATGGGAGTGAGGCTACCGGGGTGGAGGGGGCGGGGCTTGGGGGGTGACGTCACTCATCTCGGTAGCACAGCCAATGGGAGTGATGGTGGTGGTGGGTGTGGTGGTGGTGGTTGGGGGGGCTCATACCCCACCTCTCCCCCCCTCCCGATGCCATTTGGTTCGTTCCATGTGCAGCAGGTTTAGAACTCGGCCTGTTGGCTCAGCAGCGAGAACTCGACAACATCAACAACATCGCCGCCATCACCTCCTCCACCATCACCTCCACCATCACCACCTCCACCATCACCACCTCCATCACCTCCACCACATCATCACCACCACCATCACCTCCACCATCACCACCACCATCACCTCCACCATCATCACCTCCACCATCATCACCTCCACCACCATCACCACCACCATCACCTCCTCCACCATCACCACATCCACCATCACCACCTCCACCATCACCACCTCCACCACCACCATCACCACCACCATCACCTCCACCATCACCACATCCACCATCACCACCTCCACCATCACCACCTTCACCATCATCACCACCACCATCACCTCCACCACCACCACCATCACCACCACCATCACCACCACCATCACCTCCACCATCACCACCACCATCACCTCCACCATCAACCACCACCATCACCTCCCATCACCACCACCATCACCTCCACCATCATCACCACCATCATCACCTCCACNACCACCATCACCACCACCATCACNTCCACCATCACCACCACCATCACCACCACCATCACCTCCACCATCACCTCCACCATCACCACCTCCATCACCTCCACCACACCATCATCACCACCTCCATCACCTCCACCACCACCATCATCACCACCATCACCACCTCCACCATCACCTCCACCATCATCTCGCCACCACCATCACCACCTCCACCATCACCTCCACCATCACCACCACCATCATCAACATCATCACCACCATCATCGCCGTCATCACCATCATCATCACCTCCACCATTATCATCATCATCACCGACATCATCACCACCCACCATCAACACCCCCCACCACCACAACCACCGTGCCCCCCCCCACCACACAACCACCGTGCCCCCCACCACCACGTGCCCCCTCACCACCACAACCACCGTGCACCCCCCCACCACAACCACCGTGCCCCCCCACCACCACAACCACCGTGCACCCCCCACCACAACCACCGTGCCCCCCACCACACAACCACCGTGCCCCCCCACCACCACAACCACCGTGCACCCCCCCACCACAACCACCGTGCCCCCCCACCACCACAACCACCGTGCACCCCCCCACCACAACCACCGTGCCCCCCACCACCACAACCACCGTGCACCCCCCACCACAACCACCGTGCCCCCCCACCACCACAACCACCGTGCACCCCCCACCACAACCACCGTGCCCCCCTCACCACCACAACCACCGTGCCCCCTCACCACCACAACCACCGTGCCCCCCNAAACCACCACAACCACCGTGCACCCCCACCACAACCACCGTGCCCCCCCACCACCACAACCACCGTGCCCCCCCACCACCACAACCACCGTGCCCCCCAAACCACCACAACCACCGTGCACCCCCCACCACAACCACCGTGCCCCCCCACCACCACAACCACCGTGCCCCCCCACCACCACAACCACCGTGCCCCCCCCACCACCACAACCACCGTGCCCCCCAAACCACCACAACCACCGTGCACCCCCCACCACAACCACCGTGCCCCCCCACCACCACAACCACCGTGCCCCCCAACCACCACAACCACCGTGCCCCCCCCACCACAACCACCGTGCCCCCCCACCACCACAACCACCGTGCCCCCCCCCACCACAACCACCGTGCCCCCCNACCACCACAACCACCGTGCCCCCCCACCACCACAACCACCGTGCCCCCCACCACCACAACCACCGTGCCCCCACCACCACAACCACCGTGCCCCCCCCCACCACAACCACCGTGCCCCCCCCACCACAACCACCGTGCCCCCCCCACCACAACCACCGTGCCCCCACCACCACAACCACCGTGCCCCCCACCACCACAACCACCGTGCCCCCCACCACCACAACCACCGTGCCCCCCCCCACCACAACCACCGTGCCCCCCCCCACCACAACCACCGTGCCCCCCCCCCACCACCACAACCACCGTGCCCCCCCCACCACAACCACCGTGCACCCCCCCACCACCACAACCACCGTGCCCCCCCACCACCACAACCACCGTGCCCCCCCCCACAACCACCGTGCACCCCCCACCACAACCACCGTGCCCCCCCACCACCACAACCACCGTGCCCCCCCCCACAACCACCGTGCCCCCCCCACCACAACCACCGTGCACCCCCCACCACCACAACCACCGTGCACCCCCCACCACAACCACCGTGCACCCCCCACCACAACCACCGTGCCCCCCACCACCACAACCACCGTGCCCCCCCCNACAACCACCGTGCCCCCCCCACCACAACCACCGTGCACCCCCCCACACCACAACCACCGTGCCCCCCACCACCACAACCACCGTGCCCCCCCCCACAACCACCGTGCACCCCCCCACCACAACCACCGTGCCCCCCCACCACCACAACCACCGTGCCCCCCCCACAACCACCGTGCCCCCCCCACCACAACCACCGTGCACCCCCCACCACCACAACCACCGTGCACCCCCCACCACAACCACCGTGCACCCCCCACCACAACCACCGTGCCCCCCCACCACCACAACCACCGTGCCCCCTCACCACCACAACCACCGTGCCCCCCNACCACCACAACCACCGTGCCCCCCACCACCACAACCACCGTCCCCCCCCACCACCACAACCACCGTGCACCCCCCACCACAACCACCGTGCCCCCCCACCACCACAACCACCGTGCCCCCCCACCACCACAACCACCGTGCCCCCCCCACCACCACAACCACCGTGCCCCCCCNACCACAACCACCGTGCCCCCCCACCACCACAACCACCGTGCCCCCCTCACCACCACAACCACCGTGCCCCCCCACCACCACAACCACCGTGCCCCCCCACCACAACCACCGTGCCCCCCCACCACCACAACCACCGTGCCCCCCCACCACCACAACCACCGTGCCCCCTCACCACCACAACCACCGTGCCCCCCCCACCACAACCACCGTGCCCCCCCCACACCACAACCACCGTGCCCCCCCCACCACAACCACCGTGCCCCCCCCACCACAACCACCGTGCCCCCCCNACCACCACAACCACCGTGCCCCCCCCCACCACAACCACCGTGCCCCCCCCACCACAACCACCGTGCCCCCCCCACCACAACCACCGTGCCCCCCCACCACCACAACCACCGTGCCCCCCTCACCACCACAACCACCGTGCCCCCCCACCACCACAACCACCGTGCCCCCCCACCACCACAACCACCGTGCCCCCCCCCACCACAACCACCGTGCCCCCCCACCACCACAACCACCGTGCCCCCCCACCACAACCACCGTGCCCCCCCACCACCACAACCACCGTGCCCCCCCCACCACAACCACCGTGCCCCCCCNACCACAACCACCGTGCCCCCCCACCACCACAACCACCGTGCCCCCCTCACCACCACAACCACCGTGCCCCCCACCACCACAACCACCGTGCCCCCCCCACCACCACAACCACCGTGCCCCCCACCACCACAACCACCGTGCCCCCCCCACCACAACCACCGTGCCCCCCCCACCACAACCACCGTGCACCCCCCACCACCACAACCACCGTGCCCCCCCCACCACAACCACCGTGCCCCCCCACCACAACCACCGTGCCCCCCCCACCACCACCACCGTGCCCCCCCCCACACCACAACCACCGTGCCCCCCCCCACCACACCACCGTGCCCCCCCCNACACCACAACCACCGTGCCCCCCCCCCCCCCACAACCACCGTGCCCCCCCACCACCACCACCGTGCCCCCCCCCCCACCACCACCACCGTGCCCCCCCCCCACCACCACCACCGTGCCCCCCCCCCNACCACCACCACGTGCCCCCCCAACTCACCTGGCATTAGCCGAGTGCCAGTCGAGGCGCATAGCAGAGCCAGAAGAAGCGGTGCTGCTGATGATGCTTCTGCTGCTTCTGCTGATGATGATGCTGATGGTGCTGCTGATGCTGCTGCTGATTATTTTGCTGCTGCTGATATTGCTCCAGCTGATCATATTGTACCAGCTGATGATATTGTACCAGCTGATGTTGCTGCTGATGATATTGCACCAGCTGATGATGTTGTTGCTGATGATATTGCACCAGCTGATGATGTTGCTGCTGATGATATTGCACCAGCTGATGATGATGATACTGCACCAGCTGATGATGTTGCTGATGATATTGCACCAGCTGATGATGATGATATTGCACCAGCTGATGATGATGATACTGCACCAGCTAATGATGTTGCTGCTGATGATTTTGCTGCTGCTGATTTTGCTGCTGATGATGATGTTGCTGCTACTGATTACGATGTTGTTGCTGCTGATTAATGGTTATGCATGCCAATGATGATGGTGCTTCTGATGGTGCTTCTGCTGATGGTGCTGATGATGGTGCTGATGATGGTGTTGATGATGATGTTGCTGCTGCTGATGGTGCTGATGATGGTGCTGCTGATGATGGTGCTGATGATGGTGCTGATGATGGTGCTGCTGATGATGTTGCTGATGATGGTGCTGATGATGATGTTGCTGCTGATGATGATGTTACTGCTAATGGTGCTGATGATGATTATGCTGATGATGATTATTTGCTGCTGCTGATGATTTTGCTGCTGATGATGATGTTGCTGCTGATGATGATTATGCTGCTGATGATTATTTTGCTGCTGATGATTATTTTGCTCCTGATGATGATGGTGCTGCTGCTGATTAACTTGCTGCATCTGCTGCTGATGAAATTGCACCAGCTGATGATGTTGCTGCTGATTAAATAGCTGCATCTGCTGCTGATGAAATTGCACCAGCTGATGATGTTGCTGCTGCTGCTCCTGCTGATTTTGCTGCTGCTGATTATTATGTTGCTGATGATTATGATGGTTCTGCATGCTGCTGATGCTGCTGCTGATGATGAAGAATTCCTCACTCAAGAGCGCGCCACGTGATTGGTCCACGTGGCACCCAGCAACCTCCAACCATCGCCTCCTCTGATTGGACGGTGCCCCGAGCATCGTGCGCTCCTATTGGCTCAGCCGCGCAGGAAACGTCATAGCCGATTCGATTCCGAATTATAGCTCGATACGATTCAGCCGTTGTTCAACAGAGGGCGGTGGGAATCGATGATCGATTCTATGAATCGTTTGTTGTTGGCTTCTCAGAATGGAGAGAATCGATTTAATGAATCGAAACTGCAGAATCGCGTTTGGATCGCCCTCGCGAGCTACAAACTGAGGTAATCCTTTGGCAGCATTTTAACTCCCGTCTCCATGGTTTCTCACCCCCACAGTTATAATACTTTGGTTATAATGGGTTTATCTTCTTGGTTCTTTCGGTAAAGTCACGTAGAAGGGAAGTAATAAAATAATAAATATTTTTATTATTTTATTAAAATAATTATTTTATTATTTTATTACTTCCCTTCTACGTGACTTTACCGAAAGAACCAAGAAGATGAATCCCTGCTGCAGTCACGAAAGAAACTTTAAATCTAAATTAATGGGTTTGTTGTGCCCCGTATTGTAATAGGGTAACGAAGTGATGACGTCACCGCTTGTAAACGTCTCTCCTAATTAACATAATTTATGGGCGCGTGACGTCAGCTGCAACCTCACCGCTAATTAACATAATTTATGCAGCGGTGGCAATGGCCTCAGCCAATGGGAAGCCGCCGTGGCGGTGACGTCACCACTATTGACGTCGCCGGAAGAGACTGGCGCTTTAAATGTCCGCGTTAACTTCGAAACGCACCAAATTATTATTATTTAAGTTTTTTTGCTTTCTTCTTCTTCCTCCTCCTTCTCCTTTCGTATTTTCAGTTTTTCTCCCCCTTGTGAAAACCGTCGTGCTTTTTTGCGAAGAGAGGTGCGTTGTTTTTAGTTGTTGTTGTTGTGAACGCGTTCTGCCTCTCTGGGTTCAAGTCGCCTGGCGCCGGTGAGACTTCGTGGTTTAGCATCGTCCATTATTATTTTTTTTATTAAAATAATGGAAATAAATAAGAATAAATGAAAATTTATTTATTTAATGCATTATTTATTTTNATTAAAATATGAAAATAAGATAAATAAAATTTGATTTATTTAATGCATTATTTTATTTTTATTAAAATACTGGAAATAAAATAAGAATAAATGAAAATTTGATTTAGTTTAATGCATTATTATTTATTTTTATAAAATACTGAAATAAAATAAATAAATGAAAATAAGAATAAATGAAAATTTGATTTAGTTTAATGCATTATTATTTATTTTATTAAAATACTGAAATAAAATAAGATAAATAAATTTGATTTAGTTTAATGCATTATTATTTATTTTATTAAAATACTGAAATAAANTAGAATAAATGAAAATTTGATTTAGTTTAATGCATTATTATTTTATTTTATTAAATACTGAAATAAAATTAAATGAAAATTTGATTTAGTTTAATGCATTATTATTTATTTTTATTAAAATAATGAAAATTAAATATAAATGAAAATTTATTTAGTTTAATGCTTTATTATTTTTTATTAAAATAATGAAAAATTAAATGAAAATTTGATTTAGTTTAATGCATTATTATTTTTTATTAAAATAATGAAAAAGATTAAATGAAAATTTATTTAGTTTAATGCATTATTATTTAATTTTATTAAAATAATGAAAAAAATAAGAATAAATGAAATTTGATTTAGTTTAATTCATTATTTATTTTATTGAAAATAATAAAAAAATAAGAATAAATGAAAATTAGATTCATGTTCATTTATTATGTATTTTTATAATTTTTGTGATTGATTTATTTTATTAATTATTATTTTATTTCCATATTTTTTGACCTACGTGACTTTACCGAAAAAACCTCAGAGTTTGATTGATTTTGTTACCTTTGTGATCTTAATATGGGATCAGTTATAGGAGTGACGATAACAATCGAGCGAAGACTTGTTTTATTATGTTTTATTTTTATTATTTTATTACTTCCCTTCTACGTGACTTTACCGAAAGAACCAAGAAGACTTCTCACGTGTTGATTGCTCGACTTGATTCGTGGCGACTTGCGCTTGGCTCTGCCGCACTATTGTGGGATATCGACTCTGAGCCCTGGCTCTGAGTTACCACCACAGATGGGATTATGCCCTAAATCGTTTTAACAGGGAGATTTTAAATTCTTGCTTCTTTCGGTAAAGTCATCACGTAGAAGGGAAATAATAGAATAATACAAATATAAAACAATACAATTCTCACCACGTTTCGACTGCAACACAAGCAATCGCATCAGGTGTGACATCCACAGCAAGAACATTTTTAACAAGCGACTTGAATTGTTGCTGCTGTTCCCGGCCAAATCTACAGCAGCAGCAGCAGAAGACATCGTCAGGGTCGGATCGAACCCACAACCAGGCGAGGGAGTTGACATCGTCACCATCATATTCTTGTTTCTTTCGGTAAAGTCACGTAGAAGGGAAATAATACAAATATTAAACAATAAAATTCTCACGAAAGCTTTAAATCAAAATTTGAGTCTATCTATGCTCGTAAAAGAATCACTGTCCATGATGCTGACGTTAAGAAAAAATTTCCACTTTTTAAAATGTTCTTGCTGTGGTTTCACAACCTGATGATAATTGCTTGTGTTGCATCGAAACGTCGTGTGAATTGTATTGTTTTATATTTTTATTATTTTATTATTTCCCTTCTACGTGATGACTTTACCGAAAGAGCAAGAATATGAATCCCTGCAGTCACCAAAGCTTTAAATCGACACCGTCACCACGGGTTGCTTCTCTTCTGCGCAGCGCGCCGGCCACGAGGGTTGCGATGGATCTCCTGCGAGGCAGCACCAGGAGCCGCTGCTGCTGCTCTGCTGCTGCTGCGACTCTGCACCTTGGCACAGCTGTGGGCAGTCGCCAGCCCTCGTGGTGGTAACCGCGATGAGCCTCACGAGTTTCTAAGTTCATTTATTTCCCTGAGCGACCTTCTTGCCTTCTCTGCCTAGATGTTGCACGCCCCATGCGGTTGTTTGTGTTTGGTTCAACGCCTCGTAGCGGCATGGCTTCAAATACACAGCGGCAGGTGTCGGCATCGAACCCACGACCTCCGCGCACCAGGCGAGGTAGTCAACATCCCCTGGCCACCGTGACCCCTGACCCCCCCCCCCACGTCCCTCGCAGGTCGCTGGCGCTGTGGGCCCCCAACTTCGACCCCTCCGAGCACCGGCTGCTGTGCGTCGTGGCGCCGGGGCTGTCCCCCCGGCAGCGCAACATTTGCCTGCAGCGCCCGACCACGTGGCGCACGTGGCCGAGGGCGCCCGGCTGGCGCTGGCCGAGTGTCGGCACCAGTTCCGCCAAGCGCTGGAACTGCTCCACGCCGGACCCCGCGTCTCCTCAGCAGGGTAAGGGGCCCGTCGCCTCTCGACTGACCTCTAGCCCAACACGCCTCCTTCCCTTCTACCTCTAGCCCAGACACGCCTCCTTCTAGAACCTTCTACCTCTAGCCCAGACACGCCTCCTTCTAGAACCTTCTACCTCTAGCCCAGACACGCCTCCTTCTAGAACCTTCTACCTCTAGCCCAGACACGCCTCCTTCTAGTTGGTGATTGTGTGACGCGCCCACACTCGTGATGTACCCCTCCTGGCCGACAGGGGGCACCCTGTCACTGCACTAGTCAAGGATTCGCCGCGTCCTGTCTGCGTGCCGAAGCCGTATTGACGCAATATGACCCCAACAACAACCCTGTTGTAGATCTGAGCGGGTCTCTGTGGGAACAACAATCACATTGTCTCACCGACGCACGGTTAGTTCCAAATCCTTACCGATTGCGATGCGGTGGTGGTTTTAAGGACGTGAAGTTTCTATTCGGCGATCTACGCCGGAGGAGAGGGAGGGGACAAAACCCCCTCCACTATAGACAATTGCCGAGCTAGTTGTGTCGGGGATAATCGTGGCGGTCTCTGGGGTGCTAGGTGGGGGTGGGGGCCCAGGCACGCGCGAGGCGGCCTTCGTCTGGGCCGTGACGGCCGCGGGGCTGGTGCACGCGGTGGCGCGCGCCTGCCGCCACGGGGCGCTGCCGGGCAGCTGCTCCTGGGTGGTGCCCGGCTCCACGCAGCAGCAGCAGCAGCAGCAGCAGCTGCCGCGACACGGAGCCCGGCGGGNCGGCGCCGCCGACGACGTCGAGTACGGATACCGCTTCGCCAAGTGGTTCGTGGACACGCGGAGACACCCACGGGGAGGGGGACGGGGTGGGAGTCTGTGGCGAAGCTCGGACAGATGAACCAGCACAACACGGAGGCCGGCCGGCTGGTGAGTGGGCGGTGAGTGAGTGGTGAGTGGGCGGCTGGTGAGTGGTGAGTGGTGAGTGGGCGGCTGGTGAGTGGTGAGTGGTGAGTGGGCGGGTGGTGAGTGGTGAGTGGGTGGCTGGGCGGGTGGTGGGTGGTGAGTGGGTGGCTGGGCGGGTGGTGAGTGGTGAGTGGGTGGCTGGGCGGGTGGTGAGTGGTGAGTGGTGAGTGGGCGGGTGGTGAGTGGTGAGTGGGCGNTTGGGCGGGTGGTGGTGGTGAGTGGGCGGCTGGTGAGCGGGCGGTGAGTGGGCGGCTGGTGAGTGGGTGGTGAGTGGGCGTGAGTGGGCGGTGAGTGGGCGGTGAGTGGGCGGTGAGTGGGCGGCTGGTGAGTGGGCGGGTGGTGGGTGGTGAGTGGACGGCTGGTGAGTGGGCGGTGAGTGGGCGGTGAGTGGGCGGCTGGTGAGTGGGCGGTGAGTGGGCGGTGAGTGGCGGNTGGTGAGTGGGCGGTGAGTGGGCGGTGAGTGGGCGGTGAGTGGGTGGTGAGTGGGCGGTGAGTGGGCGGTGAGTGGGCGGTGAGTGGGCGGCTGGTGAGTGGGCGGTGAGTGGGCGGTGAGTGGGCGGTGAGTGGGCGGCTGGTGAGTGGNCGGTGAGTGGGCGGTGAGTGGGCGGTGAGTGGGCGGCTGGTGAGTGGGCGGTGAGTGGGTGGTGAGTGGGCGGCTGGTGAGTGGGTGGTGAGTGGGCGGCTGGTGAGTGGGCGGTGGTGGTGGTGAGTGGGCGGGTAGTGGGTGGTGAGTGGGCGGTGAGTGGGTGGTGAGTGGGCGGTGGTGGNTGGTGAGTGGGCGGTGAGTGGGTGGTGAGTGGGCGGCTGGTGAGTGGGCGGTGAGTGGGCGGNTGGTGAGTGGGCGGTGAGTGGGTGGTGAGTGGGCGGCTGGTGAGTGGGCGGTGAGTGGGCGGTGAGTGGGCGGTGAGTGGGCGGTGAGTGGGCGGNTGGTGAGTGGGTGGTGAGTGGGCGGTGAGTGGGCGGTGAGTGGGCGGCTGGTGAGTGGGTGGTGAGTGGGCGGTGAGTGGGCGGTGAGTGGGCGGTGAGTGGGCGGCTGGTGAGTGGGCGGTGAGTGGGCGGTGAGTGGGCGGCTGGTGAGTGGGCGGTGGTGGGTGGTGAGTGGNCGGCTGGTGAGTGGGCGGTGAGTGGGCGGTGAGTGGGCGGTGAGTGGGCGGCTGGTGAGTGGGCGGTGAGTGGGTGGTGAGTGGGCGGCTGGTGAGTGGGCGGTGAGTGGGTGGTGAGTGGGCGGCTGGTGAGTGGGCGGTGAGTGGGCGGTGAGTGGCGGCTGGTGAGTGGGTGGTGAGTGGGCGGTGAGTGGGCGGTGAGTGGGTGGTGAGTGGGCGGTGAGTGGGCGGCTGGTGAGTGGGTGGTGAGTGGGCGGTGAGTGGGCGGTGAGTGGGTGGTGAGTGGCGGCTGGTGAGTGGGCGGTGAGTGGGCGGTGAGTGGGTGGTGAGTGGGCGGNTGGTGAGTGGGCGGTGAGTGGGTGGTGAGTGGGCGGTGAGTGGGCGGTGAGTGGGTGGTGGTTGGGTTCAGCTCGTAGTTAACACACCACCTTGATGGCAACCCTTTTCGAAACACAACAAAAANTAGGCAGAATCACTCTTAATATTCATGTTTAGAAAAGGCAGACACCAGGGTGAACGGGTGGACTATTATACGCCGAGGAGAGGCTCGCGGAGCCCCAGTGTGGTTTTAGGCCAGGGTGGTCCTGCACAGACGCCATATTTGCTGTCCGTCTGCTACATCAGAGGTGTAGGGAATTCCAACAAGACCTACATCTCTGCTTTATTGACCTGGTCAAGGCCTATGATACCATCAGTAGGCCTGGGCTCTGGGTGTTCTTCGTGCTGTCAGAGTCCCGGACCCTCTGCTCACGGGCCTTCACGATGCTGAGCACGCCGGGTAAAGCTGCGTGGCCGGGAGTCGGAGCCACTCCCTGTTCGTCTTGGGGTGCGGCAGCGATGTCCTCTGGCTCCCACATTAAGTGAAAACGTTTTCGACCACGTAGGTCGTGAAGCCATCCATGACTGTGCCGACATCAGGTACAGATACAATGGGAGGCTGATCGATGCCCGGGTGCATTCAAGGGATGACTCCCTAATTGGTCGACCACGTTATGTATGCCGATGATCTGGTGATTGCTGCACAGAGGAGTTGGAAGCGCTGCTGCGGAACCTGGAGCTTGACACTAAGAGGCGAGGCCTTGCCATCAGCCCCACCAAAACTAAGCACCCGCCTGGGTATTTGTGCCATCAGACATTCCCATACCTGGGCAGTGTGCTATGACCAGCTCTGATGTGACAGCAGAGGTCTCAATCAATCGGTTGGCAATATCTTGGCATTGACTGCACCATGCTGTGTGGAAGATACCTGGTCTGTTGCTCCACACAAAGCTTCGGGTCTTCTCAGCCATGGTCATGCCCTCCCTTCTCTACGCTTGCAAAACGTGGACCCCCCATTGTAACACCCCCCCCCCCCATGTAACATCTTTGCCGCTTAGAAACATTCAGGCTGGCCTGCCTGCAATCCATCCATAATTCGATTATTTAATTTATTTTCTTTCTGCGTGCTCACACATTCCCGGAAGACCTGGACAAAGTTCCACCGTGAGCTCCTCCGGCAGGCAAGGCTGCGTTGGCTGGGTCATGTAGCCCGCATGCCCAGCCACCGCATGCCTACACAGCTTTTGTTCGGCCGGATAGAGGGTGCTTACATGCTGGAGAAGGGATGCAGTGACGTGGTACAGGAGGACACGGAGCTGAGTGGACTTGGCAATGACCGGTACCAGCGGTGTCAAGATCGGCCTCTGTGGAGGAGGCTCGTGAAGGCTGCTACTGGGCAGTTGGAGGCAGAGGGGCGACGCTCACAACAACGAGCGGAGCTCTGGGCGGCTACTATGCAGCCAGCTGGCACAGCAGGGGTCACACACAGGTGGTGCACTGGCCAATCATCTCAGTCAGTCGACCCGTGGCACCTGCTGGGTCTGTCCCGCGACGTCCTGCCAGTCGGGCATTCGACACTTCACGTGGCCTCAAGGTGCACACGGCCTGGCACGAGCGTCGTGGTGACGTCACCGCCACTTGCGGGCAAGTGGCTGTCGGCAGTGACGGTGGTGGTGTTGGTGGTGACAGTGGTGGTGATGGTGATGACAGTGGTGGTGTTGGTGGTGACAGTGATTGTGGTGTTGGTGGTGCTCCAGGCGGTGTACAATCTGGCGCACGTGGCCTGCAGGTGCCATGGTCTACACGGCACCTGCACGCTCAAGACCTGCTGGCAGCAGCTCGCAGACTTCCGCCAAGTCGGCGACCTGCTGAAGGTGAGTTCACGGTGCAGGTGATGAGACCGCACCCCAGAGGTCGCAATCGGGTACCCGATACCCGTACCCTACCCGATACCCGGCTACCCGTACCCGGNCGGGTACGGGTACGGGTAGCCGGGTAGGCGTGAGTCACTGGTGAGTCACCGTTTGTCACTCATTTCCCAACGTCTTGTCTCTTCTCACAATTCAAGTTCCTAGAATCAACCCACCCGCGCCTGCAACATGGCTTCATCCCAGAGGTCGCAATCGGGTACCCGATACCCGTACCCTACCCGTACCCGCCAGGTACGGGTAGGGTACGGGTAGGGTACGGGTAGCCGTTTGCGACCGGTGCGGCCGGGTACGGAGTGGGTGGGTGGGTGGCAGTGACAGGATGAAATCCACCGCAGGGTTACAGATGGGGGGGGGCTAACAGCTAAGTGGGCTCCCCGCATTCACTCAACACGTGGCAGATCATCATCCTCCTCATCCCCTGACGATGACGACGACGACGATGCGGCTGCAGGAAAAGTACGAGAGAAGTTCCGCCATGCGGCTGGTCAGCCACGACAGCAGCAGCGGTGGTCCCGGTGGCGGCGGTCGCGGTGAAGCCGGCGGCGGCGGCGGCGGCGACGCCCGCCGGTCCGCGGCGGCTGGAGCCGGTGAACGAGTGGCTGGTGGCGCCGACGCCGAGCGACCTGGTGCACGTGAGCGCCAGCCCCGACTACTGCGAGGGGGNCGGCACGGCGGGGGGGGTCCGTGCAACGTCACCTCGCGGGGGGGCGGGGGGGGGCTGCTCCCTCACGTGCTGCGACAGAGGATACGACACCTCGCAAGGTGTGCCCCCCCCCCCNTGCCAGCCCCCAAATAAACTAGGACATCTTCTTGGTTCTTTCGGTAAAGTCATCACGTAGAATGGAAATAATAAAATAATAAAAATAAAACATTAAATTATTCTCACGACGCTTCGGCCACAACGCAAGCAGCCGTCCTCAGGTGAAGAACAGGTCTGTCGGAAAGACAGAGTCTGACCACTAAGCTTGGCAGCGTATATTTAAGCTTAAATATTTAAGCTTAAATATACGCTGCCAAGCTTGGTGGTGTTCATTCAGACTCTGTCAGCTTAAATATACGCTGCCAAGCCTGGTGGTGTTTCATTCAGACGCTGTCTTCCCGACAGACCTGTTCTTCACCTGAGGACGGCTGCTTGTGTTGTGGCCGAAACGTCGTGAGAATAATTTTATTATGTTTTATTTTTATTATTTTATTACTTCCCTTCTACGTGACTTTACCGAAAGAACCAAGAAGATGAATCCCTGCAGTCACGAAAGCTTTACATCGAAATTAAACTAGAACAATCACAAAGTGACGACCACTTTTAGAGTTGTTGGGGCGTCCGTGGCGGTGCCCTCGCAAAAGCGTTTGCGGCCTTCGGCCAGGAAAGTCTCAACTTGCGCGCATTCACGCGAGCGCCCGACGCTGCGTTTAGAAGTTTAGTCTTGAATTATTCAACGTAGAAAGAGAGATAAAGTTGTGCGCTTACCAACGTGACGGAGCGTGTTGGTCCCTGCGACTTGTTGATTGTGATGGCGTCTGCAGGGAGAATGGCAAATTGTCATCGTCGTCGTTGCAAAACAAAAGTCGTGTCGGTGGGTGCCAAGTCGATTCTGGGAATCGACACGAATCGCCTCGTTCTGCAGATCGATTTCAACGTAGTCGAACGTCTGTCCCTGCGCCTCCGTCGTTCAAACGACGGGAGGTGCAGCGTTCGTGACGGGTAAAGTTTCGCGTTTATATGATGAATTTGTCATGGCCCACCGAGCTACGTAGATCTTGATCAGAGGCGGCCCAGCCGCAGACGATCGGTCGAAGCGGCTCGTCACGTACAAATGTACAGCGGCCAAACGCTCTTGAAAGCGCGACGTTTAAATGTGGAGGAAGAACCGGAGGACCTGGAGAATAATCCACGTGACCACGGAGAGACACGCAAACTCCAAATACACAGCAGCAGCAGCAGGAACCCACGACCCCTGACCCCTGCACGTCAGGGCAGCCCCGAGCTCTCTCAGACTTCGCCTTTTATTCCCCCTCGGCCGCCCTCCCAGTCACGGTGGAGACGCAGTGCGGCTGCAAGGAGCAGCTCCAGCGGAACGTCCAGTGCAAGCTGTGCCCGTGGACGGTCGACCAGTTCTACTGCAAGTAGCCTGCAGCAAGTAGCCTGCAGCAAGTAGCCTGCAGCAAGTAGCCTGCAGCAAGTAGCCTGCAGCAAGTAGCCTGCAGCAAGTAGCCTGTGGCCTCGGCTGGAATTGGACTCCGTCTGGTTTCGGCCGGTACCCGTGGGCCCCACCGGCACCACGGCACCCACCGCACGTCGTCACCGCGAGCCGCCTGCAGCATGTACCCGGAGTACCGCAACTACACTACAGCAAGTACACTGCAGCAACTACACTACAGCAAGTACACTGTAGCAACTACACTACACCACCCTTGTGAGTACACTGCAGTGTACACACTTTACACTACACCACCCTTGTGAGTACACTGCAGTGTACACACTTTACACTACACCACCCTTGTGGTACACTGCAGTGTACACACTTTACACTACACCACCCTTGTGAGTACACTGCAGTGTACACACTTTACACTACAGCACCCTTGTGAGTACACTGCAGTGTACACACTTTACACTACAGCACCCTTGTGAGTACACTGCAGTGTACACACTTTACACTACAGCACCCTTGTGAGTACACTGCAGTGTACACACTTTACACTACACCACCCTTGTGTGTACACTGCAGTGTACACACTTTACACTACAGCACCTTGTGTGTACACTGCAGTGTACACACTTTACACTACACCACCCTTGTGTGTACACTGCAGTGTACACACTTTACACTACAGCACCCTTGTGTGTACACTGCAGTGTACACACTTTACACTACACCACCCTTGTGAGTACACTGCAGTGTACACACTTTACACTACACCACCCTTGTGTGTACACTGCAGTGTACACACTTTACACTACAGCACCCTCGTGTGTACACTGCAGTGTACACACTTTACACTACAGCACCCTTGTGTGTACACTGCAGTGTACACACTTTACACTACACCACCCTCGTGTGTACACTGCAGTGTACACACTTTACACTACAGCACCCTCGTGTGTACACTGGAGTACCTTTACTCACCACCCTCTGTGTACACTGCAGACACTTTACACGCCCTCGTGTGTCATGACACCTTTACCACCACCCTTGTGTACACTTTACACATACCTACAGTCTGTGTACACTGGAGTACACACACTTTACACTACACCACCTGTGCGTGCACCATGAGCCACGTGTACNGCCCCTTCACACCACGACATTTGTATCACTTCTTTACCTATTAAAGTCATTGTGCCTCTCTCTGTGTGTGTGTCTGTGTGGTGTCGTGTGTCTGTGTGTGTCGTGTGTCGTGTGNCNGTGTGTCNGTGTGTGTGTCTGTGTGTGTGTGTGTGTCGTGTGTGTGNGTGTGTGTGNCGTGTGTGTAACGTGTCGTGTGTGTGTGTGTCTGTGTGTGTCNGTGTGTGTGNCGTGTGTGTGTGTGTCTGTGTGTGTGTGTCTGTGTGTGTGTGTCTGTGTGTGTGTCTGTGTGTGTCTGTGTGTGTGTCGTGTCTGTCTGTGTGTGTGTGTGTGTGTGTCTGTGTGTGTGTGTGTGTGTGTGTGTGTGTGTGTGTGTCTGTGTGTCTGTGTGTGTGTGNGTGTGTGTGTGTGTGTGTGTCTGTGTGTGTGTGNCTGTGTGTGTGTGTGNCTGTGTGTGTGTCTGTGTGTGTGTGTGTGTCTGTGTCTGTGTGTCTGTGTGTGTGTGTCTGTGTGTGTGTCTGTGTGTGTGCGCGTGGACGAAACTTGTTTGACGTGTGAGGTCTCCAGGCGCCACGCGGCAAGCCCCGTGGTGAGCAGCCCGCGACCTTCGCTTGTCGCATCCGTCAACTTTAAAGCAGTTAGAGTAACAATGTTGTGCGATTCATGATTAACAGCTACGACGTTTCCCAAGGCAACCCGTTTGCCTTTAGCAGCTAAGTCGTCCTGATGGTGAGCGCTTGTTGCGATCGAAACGCCGTAGTTTTTGTTATTTTTCTTTGAGCCTGTGACTTTACAGTAGTATCTATGGCCTATAGTCGTAGCACCTAACGTATAGTAGTAGTATCTACCGACCCTATAGTAGTATCTATGGCCTATAGTAGTAGCATCTACCGTATAGTAGTAGTATCTGACCCTATAGTAGTATCTATGGCCTATAGTAGCAGCATCTAACGACCCTATAGTATCTATGGCCTATAGTAGTAGTATCTACCGACCCTATAGTAGTAGCATCTACCGACCCTATAGTAGTAGTATCTATGGCCTATAGTAGTAGCATCTACCGACCTATAGTAGTAGTATCTATGGCCTATAGTAGTAGCATCTACCGACCCTATAGTAGTAGTATCTATGGCCTATAGTAGCAGCATCTACCGACCCTATAGTAGTAGTATCTATGGCCTTTAGTAGCAGCATCTCGACCCTATAGTAGTAGTATCTATGGCCTATAGTAGCAGCATCTACCGACCCTATAGTAGTAGTATCTATGGCCTATAGTAGTAGCATCTACCGACCCTATAGTAGTAGTATCTATGGCCTATAGTAGTAGCATCTACCGACCCTATAGTAGTAGCATTTACCGACCCTATAGTAGTAGTNTCTATGGCCTATAGTAGTAGTATCTACCGACCCTATAGTAGCAGCATCTACCGACCCTATAGTAGTAGTATCTATGGCCTATAGTAGTAGCATCTACCGACCCTATAGTAGTAGTATCTATGGCCTATAGTAGCAGCATCTACCGACCCTATAGTAGTAGTATCTATGGCCTATAGTAGTAGCATCTACCGACCCTATAGTAGTAGTATCTATGGCCTATAGTAGTAGCATCTACCGACCCTATAGTAGTAGCATTACCGCCTATAGTAGTAGTATCTATGGCCTATAGTAGTAGTATCTACCGCCTATAGTAGCAGCATCTACCGACCCTATAGTAGTAGTATCTATGGCCTATAGTAGTAGCATCTACCGACCCTATAGTAGTAGTATCTATGGCCTATAGTAGTAGCATCTACCGACCCTATAGTAGTAGTATCTATGGCCTATAGTAGTAGCATCTACCGACCCTATAGTAGTAGTATCTATGGCCTATAGTAGCAGCATCTACCGACCCTATAGTAGTAGTATCTATGGCCTATAGTAGTAGCATCTACCGACCCTATAGTAGTAGTATCTATGGCCTATAGTAGCAGCATCTACCGACCCTATAGTAGTAGTATCTATGGCCTATAGTAGCAGCATCTACCGACCCTATAGTAGTAGTATCTACCGCCTATAGTAGCAGCATCTACCGACCCTATAGTAGTAGCTGCCCACATGGTGGTGGGGGGGGGAGAGGACATCACACACTGAAGGATCCACTTCAGTCTTTGATGTGTTTTTCATGTTTAACACGAATTAGAATTTCGGTTTAAAGCTTTCGTGACTGCAGGGATTCATCTTCTTGGTTCTTTCGGTAAAGTTGCAGTTGCTGCAGCAACTGCAGCAGCAGCAGTAACTGCAGCAGCAGCAGCAGTAACTGCAGCTCCCTTTGATGCCGTTAATCCTGCATAATGCACATGCATATGCAGTACTAATCACATTCCTGCATTTCCCATAAATATGCTAAATTCCTCTTGATATGCAAATTCCTTTGTCAAGGCGCCCAGCTTATATATAGATGCTCCAAGCCGTGTGCTGTTTCATTCAGACTCTGTCGCCTCGACGGACCTGGTTCTCACCTGAGGACGGCTGCTTGCGTTGTGGCCGAAACGTCGTGAGAATAATTTTATTATGTTTTATTTTTATTATTTTATTATTTTCCTTCTACGTGACTTTACCGAAAGAACCAAGAAGACGAATTAGAATCCCCCCCCACCCTCCCACGGAACGCGTTGCCAGCGGCAACCCCCGTCAGCTGTTTCTCGCGTGCGCAGATGCGTGCTTTGGTGCGCGCTCAGCGTGTTCACTTAATAATACATCATCTTGATATCCTTGCTTGGTTCTCTCGGTAAAGTCACGTAGAAGGGAAAGAATAAAATAACAAAATATAAAACGATAAAATTCTCACGACGTGACGATTGCAACACAAGCAATCGTCATCATCAGGTGTGAAAACCACGGCAAGAACATTTGAAAAAAGTGGTGATTTTGTTCTTCACGTCATCAGCACCACGGAGAGCGACTTGGCACTTGTTCAGATGGACGAGGCCATCGATGATGTTCTTGGTGCTGTCGGGAAATAATAATAAAATAAAAACTATTAAATTGCTTCATATTTTATTGTTTTATATTTTTNATTTTTTCCCTTCTACGTGACTTTACCGAAAGAACCAAGAATATGAATCCCTGCAGTCACAAAAGCTTTAAATCGAAATAATTTTGACTCAAAGCTTTCGTGACTTTGGTTCTGTCGGTAAAGTCACGTAGATAGAAAAAAGAATGCAAATAAAGTGAATACAAAATTATTAAATTAAAATATAAAACATTAATGTAGACTGTAGCCTGGTTATTAAGCTGGGTGAGTGTACTGGCAGTCTATAATGTAGACTGTAGCCTGGTTATTAAGCTGGGTGAGTGCACTGGCAGTCTATAATGTAGACTGTAGCCTGGTTATTCAGCTGGGTGAGTGTACTGGCAGTCTATAATGTAGACTGTAGCCTGGTTATTAAGCTGAGTGTACTGGCAGTCTATAATGTAGACTGTAGCCTGGTTATTAAGCTGGGTGAGTGCACTGGCAGTCTATAATGTAGACTGTAGCCTGGTTATTAAGCTGGGTGAGTGTACTGGCAGTCTATAATGTAGACTGTAGCCTGGTTATTAAGCTGGTGAGTGTACTGACAGTCTATAATGTAGACTGTAGCTGGTTATTAAGCTGGGTGAGTGTACTGGCAGTCTGTAATGTAGACTGTAGCCTGGTTATTAAGCTGGGTGAGTGTACTGGAGTCTATAATGTAGACTGTAGCCTGGTTATTAAGCTGGGTGAGTGTACTGGCAGTCTATAATGTAGACTGTAGCCTGGTTATTCAGCTGGGTGAGTGTACTGGCAGTCTATAATGTAGACTGTAGCCTGGTTATTAAGCTGGGTGAGTGTACTGGCAGTCTGTAATGTAGACTGTAGCCTGGTTATTAAGCTGGGTGAGTGTACTGGCAGTCTGTAATGTAGACTGTAGCATGGTTATTAAGCTGGGTGAGTGTACTGGCAGTCTGTAATGTAGACTGTAGCCTGGTTATTAAGCTGGGTGAGTGTACTGGCAGTCTATAATGTAGACTGTAGCCTGGTTATTAAGCTGGGTGAGTGTACTGGCAGTCTATAATGTAGACTGTAGCCTGGTTATTCAGCTGGGTGAGTGTACTGGCAGTCTATAATGTAGACTGTAGCCTGGTTATTAAGCTGGGTGAGTGTACTGGCAGTCTGTAATGTAGACGTGTAGCCTGGTTATTAAGCTGGGTGAGTGTACTGACAGTCTATAATGTAGACTGTACATGGTTATTAAGCTGGGTGAGTGTACTGGCAGTCTGAATGTAGACTGTAGCCTGGTTATTAAGCTGGGTGAGTGTACTGGCAGTCTATAATGTAGACTGTAGCCTGGTTCTTAACCTCGGTGAGTGTACTGGCAGTCTATAATGTATACTGTAGCCTGGTTATTAATGCACCATCAGAGTATGAGAGCTCGGGGCAAGCATCTACACTATGGGACCTCATTTGTTGCCAGATAGAAGGGTAAAGAACCAATTATCATATTTTTACTGGCAAATGAGGTCCCCATAGTGTAGATGCTTGCCCGAGCTCTCATACTCTGATGGTGCATTGTCCTTGAGTTGTGCGCCTTTTGGCGTCATCTGGTCCAACCCATGTGAGACTAGGCTCTAAGGAGCTGTCTCGGGTGTGGACCAATCAACTCAAGGACAGTGCACATTATCAGAGTTATGTCTTTGTTTGTATTATGACTGCAGGTATTGCGGTCTATGCAAACATGACTCCTTGCAAAAAGGTGTCAGTTTTGTTGCCAGATAGAAGGGTAAAGAACCAATTATCATATTTTTACTGGCAATGAGGTCCCCATAGTGGTCAGACATTTGTGACGATGTGTGACGAGGGGGGGGTGGGGGNAGAAATGTGACGTCACGTCAAAATGTGCAACTTCAAATGAATGTAGGCACACGTTCTACTTAGTTAAATAGACTTTGTAATAAGTGTCTTCTGCTACAGCATCAGAGTGCAGCGCCACATTAAACACGCGCTACAATGACAACAGTTTAGAGCGATTTGAAGCATGTTTTATTTTAAATGGAAATATGGTTTTGGGGGGGGGGGGCAGAGCGTTGTAACGTCAAATTTTAGGGGGNGGGGGTCTGACTACATGTGCCTGTCTAATAATGATTTGCTTGCTGAGTTTATAAACACACTACTCCCTACTCTTTGGTTCTTTCGGTAAAGTCACGTGGGTATCAAATGACAAGTGAAATCACGACGTTTCGACTGCAACACGGGCAATCAGCATCAGGTGGGAACCCAGAACAAGAAACGTTTCTTGCTGAAGTGGGAGAGAGAGTTGCCCTGGTAAGAGGTCCTGCGGGCCTCATGGCCCAGCCAACGCAGCCTCGCCTGCCGGAGGAGCTCACCGATGGACTTTGCCCAGTAGCGTCCTTCACGAGCCTCCTCCACAGAGGCATTTCTTGACACCGCTGGTACCAGTCATCGGCAAGTCCACTCAGCTCCACATCATCCTGTACCACGTCACTCCATCTCTTCTCCAGCCCGTGCCGCACCCATTTAGCCCCTCGATCGGCCGAACAAAAGCTGTTTAGGCATGCGGTGGCTAGGCATGCGGTGGCTGGGCATGCGGTGGCTGGCATGCGATGGCTGGCATGCGATGGCTGGGCATGCGATGGCTGGGCATGCGGTGGCTAGGCATGCGGTGGCTGGGCATGCGATGGCTAGGCATGCGGTGGCTAGGCATGCGGTGGCTGGGCATGCGATGGCTGGGCATGCGGTGGCTAGGCATGCGGTGGCTGGGCATGCGGTGGCTAGGCATGCGGTGGCTGGGCATGCGATGGCTGGGCATGCGGTGGCTAGGCATGCGATGGCTGGGCATGCGGTGGCTAGGCATGCGGTGGCTAGGCATGCGATGGCTGGGCATGCGGTGGCTAGGCATGCGATGGCTAGGCATGCGATGGCTAGGCATGCGATGGCTAGGCATGCGGTGGCTAGGCATGCGGTGGCTGGGCATGCGATGGCTGGGCATGCGGTGGCTGGCATGCGATGGCTAGGCATGCGATGGCTAGGCATGCGATGGCTGGGCATGCGATGGCTAGGCATGCGATGGCTAGGCATGCGATGGCTGGGCATGCGGTGGCTAGGCATGCGGTGGCTAGGCATGCGATGGCTAGGCATGCGATGGCTAGGCATGCGATGGCTAGGCATGCGATGGCTAGGCATGCGGTGGCTAGGCATGCGATGGCTAGGCATGCGGTGGCTAGGCATGCGGTGGCTAGGCATGCGGTGGCTGGGCATGCGGTGGCTGGGCATGCGGTGGCTGGGCATGCGGTGGCTAGGCATGCGGTGGCTAGGCATGCGGTGGCTAGGCATGCGATGGCTAGGCATGCGATGGCTAGGCATGCGATGGCTAGGCATGCGATGGCTAGGCATGCGGTGGCTGGGCATGCGGTGGCTAGGCATGCGATGGCTAGGCATGCGATGGCTAGGCATGTGGTGGCTGGGCATGCGATGGCTAGGCATGCGGTGGCTGGTATGCGATGGCTAGGCATGCGATGGCTAGGCATGCGATGGCTGGGTATGCGGTGGCTAGGCATGCGGTGGCTAGGCATGCGATGGCTGGGCATGCGATGGCTAGGCATGTGGTGGCTAGGCATGCGGTGGCTAGGCATGCGGTGGCTAGGCATGCGATGGCTAGGCATGCGATGGCTGGGTATGCGGTGGCTAGGCATGCGGTGGCTAGGCATGCGATGGCTGGGCATGCGATGGCTAGGCATGTGGTGGCTGGGCATGCGGTGGCTAGGCATGCGGTGGCTGGGCATGCGGTGGCTAGGCATGCGGTGGCTAGGCATGCGATGGCTAGGCATGCGGTGGCTGGGTATGCGGTGGCTAGGCATGCGGTGGCTAGGCATGCGATGGCTGGGCATGCGATGGCTGGGCATGCGGTGGCTGGGTATGCGGTGGCTGGGCATGCGGTGGCTAGGCATGCGGTGGCTAGGCATGCGATGGCTGGGCATGCGATGGCTAGGCATGCGGTGGCTGGGTATGCGGTGGCTGGGTATGCGGTGGCTAGGCATGCGATGGCTAGGCATGCGGTGGCTAGGCATGCGATGGCTGGGCATGCGATGGCTGGGCATGCGGTGGCTGGGCATGCGATGGCTGGGCATGCGGTGGCTAGGCATGCGGTGGCTGGGCATGCGGTGGCTGGGCATGCGATGGCTGGGCATGCGGTGGCTAGGCATGCGGTGGCTGGGCATGCGGTGGCTGGGCATGCGATGGCTGGGCATGCGGTGGCTAGGCATGCGGTGGCTAGGCATGCGGTGGCTGGGCATGCGATGGCTGGGCATGCGGTGGCTAGGCATGCGGTGGCTAGGCATGCGATGGCTGGGCATGCGATGGCTGGGCATGCGGTGGCTAGGCATGCGGTGGCTGGGCATGCGGTGGCTAGGCATGCGATGGCTAGGCATGCGGTGGCTAGGCATGCGGTGGCTAGGCATGCGATGGCTGGGCATGCGATGGCTAGGCATGCGGTGGCTAGGCATGCGGTGGCTGGGCATGCGGTGGCTGGGCATGCGGTGGCTGGGCATGCGATGGCTGGGCATGCGGTGGCTAGGCATGCGATGGCTGGGCATGCGGTGGCTAGGCATGCGGTGGCTGGGCATGCGATGGCTGGGCATGCGGTGGCTAGGCATGCGGTGGCTGGGCATGCGATGGCTAGGCATGCGGTGGCTAGGCATGCGGTGGCTGGGCATGCGGTGGCTGGGCATGCGGTGGCTGGGCATGCGATGGCTGGGCATGCGGTGGCTAGGCATGCGATGGCTGGGCATGCGATGGCTGGGCATGCGATGGCTGGGCATGCGATGGCTAGGCATGCGATGGCTAGGCATGCGATGGCTGGGCATGCGATGGCTGGGCATGCGGTGGCTAGACATGCGATGGCTAGGCATGCGGTGGCTAGGCATGCGGTGGCTAGGCATGCGGTGGCTAGGCATGCGGTGGCTGGGCATGCGGTGGCTGGGCATGCGATGGCTGGGCATGCGGTGGCTAGGCATGCGGTGGCTGGGCATGCGGTGGCTGGGCATGCGGTGGCTAGGCATGCGATGGCTGGGCATGCGGTGGCTGGGCATGCGATGGCTAGGCATGCGGTGGCTGGGCATGCGGTGGCTAGACATGCGATGGCTAGGCATGCGATGGCTGGGCATGCGATGGCTGGGCATGCGGTGGCTGGGCATGCGGTGGCTGGGCATGCGGTGGCTAGGCATGCGGTGGCTAGGCATGCGGTGGCTAGGCATGCGGTGGCTAGGCATGCGGTGGCTGGGCATGCGGTGGCTGGGCATGCGGTGGCTGGGCATGCGGTGGCTGGGCATGCGGTGGCTAGGCATGCGGTGGCTGGGCATGCGGTGGCTGGGCATGCGGTGGCTGGGCATGCGGTGGCTAGGCATGCGATGGCTGGGCATGCGATGGCTGGGCATGCGGTGGCTGGGCATGCGGTGGCTGGGCATGCGATGGCTGGGCATGCGGTGGCTAGACATGCGATGGCTAGGCATGCGGTGGCTGGGCATGCGGTGGCTGGGCATGCGGTGGCTAGACATGCGATGGCTAGGCATGCGGTGGCTGGGCATGCGGTGGCTGGGCATGCGGTGGCTAGGCATGCGGTGGCTGGGCATGCGATGGCTGGGCATGCGGTGGCTAGGCATGCGGTGGCTGGGCATGCGATGGCTAGGCATGCGGTGGCTGGGCATGCGGTGGCTGGGCATGCGATGGCTGGGCATGCGATGGCTAGGCATGCGGTGGCTAGGCATGCGGTGGCTGGGCATGCGATGGCTAGGCATGCGGTGGCTGGGCATGCGGTGGCTGGGCATGCGATGGCTAGGCATGCGGTGGCTGGGCATGCGATGGCTGGGCATGCGGTGGCTGGGCATGCGGTGGCTGGGCATGCGGTGGCTGGGCATGCGGTGGCTAGGCATGCGGTGGCTAGGCATGCGGTGGCTAGGCATGCGGTGGCTGGGCATGCGGTGGCTGGGCATGCGGTGGCTGGGCATGCGGTGGCTGGGCATGCGGTGGCTGGGCATGCGATGGCTAGGCATGCGGTGGCTGGGCATGCGGTGGCTAGGCATGCGGTGGCTGGGCATGCGATGGCTAGGCATGCGGTGGCTGGGCATGCGGTGGCTGGGCATGCGGTGGCTGGGCATGCGGTGGCTAGGCATGCGGTGGCTGGGCATGCGATGGCTGGGCATGCGGTGGCTGGGCATGCGGTGGCTGGGCATGCGGTGGCTAGGCATGCGGTGGCTGGGCATGCGATGGCTGGGCATGCGGTGGCTAGGCATGCGGTGGCTGGGCATGCGATGGCTAGGCATGCGGTGGCTGGGCATGCGGTGGCTGGGCATGCGATGGCTAGGCATGCGGTGGCTGGGCATGCGGTGGCTAGGCATGCGGTGGCTAGGCATGCGGTGGCTGGGCATGCGGTGGCTGGGCATGCGATGGCTAGGCATGCGGTGGCTGGGCATGCGATGGCTAGGCATGCGGTGGCTGGGCATGCGGTGGCTGGGCATGCGATGGCTAGGCATGCGGTGGCTGGGCATGCGGTGGCTGGGCATGCGATGGCTAGGCATGCGGTGGCTGGGCATGCGATGGCTAGGCATGCGGTGGCTGGGCATGCGATGGCTAGGCATGCGGTGGCTGGGCATGCGATGGCTAGGCATGCGATGGCTAGGCATGCGGGCTACATGACCCAGCCAACGCAGCCTCGCCTGCCGGAGGAGCTCACCGATGGGACTTTGTCCAGATCTCAATCTTAATTTTGGAGCTTTCGTGCAGGAATTATTCTTTGGTTCTTTCGGTTAAGTCACGTCTAAAGATAAAATAATAAATGAAAATAAAATAATATTTACTTATTTTATTATTTTATCTCTCGGTTAAGTCACCTAAAGATAAAATAATAAATTAAAATAAAAGCATATTATTTTAATTTGTTATTTTATCTTTAGACGTACTTAACCGAAAGAACCAAGATACACACACAGTGAGATACTACACACACACNGATACACACATACACACACACAGACACACACNTACACACACACACACACACACAGACACACACNGACACACAGAGNCGTGCGGACACACACACAGAGATACACACACACACGACACACACACACNGACACACACAGACACACACAGACCTACACACACACACACACAGATACACACACACACAGACACACAGACACACACAGACACACACAGACACACACACACNGATACACACACACACAGACACATTCACACACACACAGCACACACACAGACNCACACACACACACACACACACACACACNGACACACACACACACACTGACACACACACACAGATACACACACACACACACAAAGACAAAGACAAAGATCCCCATAGCCTGAACGACAGGGGCAAGTNCTGTTANCNAGACACCTAGAAGGCCGGAACGGACACACAGGGGTGGGTGGCCAGCACACGCCCAGACCGCCTTTGTCTCCCAGTGGCATACACACCCACAGGTACTCATTTACTGAGTCNACCTAGGGNAGGCCCAGNACCCAGATAATCGCACTGGTGTTAGCCGTGAGCGGGAATCGAACCCGGGTACGCCAGGTTCATANCGCAGATACGCGCTAACCGCTACACACCGCTCCCANNCAGACACACACAGACACACACATACACACACACACAGATACACACACACACAGAGATACACACACACACAGACACACACACACACACACACAGATACACACACACACACAGATACACACACACAGATACACACACACAGATACACACAGAGACAACACACACACAGATACACACACACAGATACACACACACACNCATCACACACACNTACACACACACACAGATACACACACACACAACATACACATACACACAGATACACACACACACACAGATACACACACACACAGAGNCACAGACACACACAGATACACACACACACAGACACACACACAGATACACACACACACAGATACACACACACAGATACACACAGACACACACACACAGATGNCGCGCCTCATCCCCTACCAAGATGCGCACAAGCAAGTTAATACGCGCCTCATCCCCACCAAGATGGCGTCTACAAGCAAGTTAATATCGCGCCTCACCCCCTACCAAGATGGCGTCTACAAGCAAGTTAATTTTTATCGCGCCTCATCCCCCAAGATGGCGTCTACAAGCAAGTTAATATCGCGCCTCATCCCCTACCAAGATGGCGTTACAAGCAAGTTATATCGGCCTCATCCCCTACCAAGATGGCGTCTCAAGCAAGTCAATGTCGCGCCTCATCCCCTACCAAGATGGCGTCTACAGCAAGTTAATATCGCGCCTCATCCCCACCAAGATGGCGTCTACAAGCAAGTTAATATCGCGCCTCACCCCTACCAAGATGGCGTCTACAAGCAAGTTAATATCGCGCCTCACCCCTACCAAGATGGCGTCTACAAGCAAGTTAATATCGCGCCTCATCCCCACCAAGATGGCGTCTACAAGCAAGTCAATAGCGCGCCTCACCCCTACCAAGATGGCGTCTACAAGCAAGTTAATATCGCGCCTCACCCCTACCAAGATGGCGTCTACAAGCAAGTTAATATCGCGCCTCACCCCCTACCAAGATGGCGTCCACAAGCAAATCAATAGCGCGCCTCATCCCTTACCAAGATGGCCTCTGCAAGGTAATACACATTGGGACTCACCCCGCACCAAGATGGCTTCTACGTGGAAGCCGCGGCACCTCCCCTACCAAGCGATGGCCAGTCCACAAGGACACCTTCAAGCGGGTTAATGACGTCNCGACTCCTCCCCTACTAAAATGACGTCATGACCCCTGTTAAAATTGAGATTCTTCGATTTAAAGCTTGTCTCAAGTTCTTAGCGGCTCTTGCGTTGCCGAAACGTCGTGAGAAGTAAGTTTATATTATTTTTTATTCCCTTCTACGTGACTTCCACAATCAAGAAGACATTGAGACTCCCTCTACTAAGATGACGTCATGACGCCGTTAACATGACACCAACCCTTCCGAGATGACGTCTACAATTACATCGCACCCCCGGCNCGAGATGACGTCTACAATGAACATCGACGCCCNTCCCACCTAGTGTGAATGACGTCAACAGCCCTCCCNAAGTGTTAATGACGTCATCAGCCCCTCCCCACCTGGAGTGTTAATGACGTCATGCAGCCCCTCCCCACCTGGAGTGTTAAGACGTCAATGCAGCCCTCCCNACCTGGAGTGTTAATGACGTCATCAGCCCCTCCCCACCTGGAGTGTTAATGACGTCATGCGCCCCATCCCCACCTAGTGTAATGACGTCATACAGCCCCTCCCACCTGGAGTGATGACGTCTACAGCTCCCACCTGGAGTGTTAATGACGTCATGCACCCNTCCCCACCTGGAGTGTGAATGACGTCATGCGCCCTCCCCACCTGGAGTGTTAATGACGTCATGCGCCCCTCCCNACCTGGAGTGTTAATGACGTCATGNAGCCCTCCCCACCTGGAGTGTAATGACGTCATGCAGCCCCTCCCACCTGGAGTTTAATGACGTCATGCAGCCCTCCCACCTGAGTGTAATGACGTCATGAGCCCCTCCCCACCTGGAGTGTTAATGACGTCATGACCCTCCCCATGGAGTGTGAATGACGTCAACAGCACCCTCCCCACCTGGAGTGTTAATGACGTCATACAATGGAGTGTAATGNCGATGAACATCGACAGCCCCTCCCCACCTGGAGTGTTAATGACGTCATGCAGCCCCTCCCACCTGGAGTGTTAATGACGTCATACAGCCTCTCCCACCTGGAGTGTTAATGACGTCATACAGCCCTCCCCACCTGGAGTGTAATGACGTCATGCAGCCCTCCCCACCTGGAGTGTTAATGACGTCATGCAGCCCCTCCCCACCTGGAGTGTAATGACGTCATGCAGCCCCTCCCCACCTGGAGTGTTAATGACGTCATACAGCCCTCCCACCTGGAGTGTTAATGACGTCATGCAGCCCTCCCCACCTGGAGTGTTAATGACGTCATGCAGCCCCTCCCNACCTGGAGTGTAATGACGTCATACAGCCCTCCCCACCTGGAGTGTTAATGACGTCATACAGCCCCTCCCCACCTGGAGTGTAATGACGTCATGCAGCCCCTCCCCACCTGGAGTGTTAATGACGTCATGCAGCCCCTCCCCACCTGGAGTGTTAATGACGTCATGCAGCCCCTCCCCACCTGGAGTGTGAATGACGTCATGCAGCCCTCCCACCTGGAGTGTAATGACGTCATGCAGCCCCTCCCACCTGGAGTGTAATGACGTCATGCAGCCCTCCCACCTGGAGTGTAATGACGTCATACAGCCCCACCCACCTGGAGGGTTAATGATGTTGACAGCCCTCGTGGCTCCGCTTCGATAATTTCCTCTTTCATTCTTAGCGGGTCGACGGGGGAACGAAAGCAGGAGGGGAGGAGGGAGGGAGGGAACAGGGGAACGAAACGTGGACGGAGGGAAGGAATGTGGAGAGCGTCAGGGNTGGTGATGGTGGTGATGGTGATGTTGGTGGTGGTGGTGATGGTGGTGGGGTGATGGTGGTGTGGTGATGGTGGTGATGGTGGTGGTGGTGGTGGTGGTGGGGTGTGGTGGTGGTGGTGGGGGGTGATGAGTGGTGGTGGTGGTGGTGGTGGGGTGGTGGTGGTGATGGTGGTGGTGGTGATGGTGTGGTGGTGATGGTGGTGGTGATGGTGGTGGTGATGAGTGGTGATGGTGGTGGTGGTGGTGNCGGCGTTCTTGTTGATTCCGTTGGTTCCTTCGCTCGCAGCGGCGGCGGTGAGCGGAGGAGCGAATGAAGGAGGTGGTGAGGGAATGAAGAGTAGAATGAGGAGTTGTAGTGGTGGTGGTAGTGGTGGTAGTGTGAGTAGTGGTTGTGGTGGTGGTAGTGGTGGTAGTAGTGTGAGTAGTGGTGGTGGTAGTGGTGGTGGTAGTGGTAGTAGTGGTGGTAGTGGTGGTGGTGGTAGTGTGAGTAGTAGTGGTGGTAGTGTGGTAGTGGTAGTGGTGGTAGTGTGAGTAGTGGTAGTGGTGGTGGTGGTTGTATTGGTAGTGGTGGTGGTAGTGGTGGTAGTGGTGGTAGTGGTGGTGTGAGTAGTGGTGGTGTGAGTAGTGGTGGTGGTCATAGTAGTGGTGGTAGTAGTGGTGGTGGTAGTGGTGGTGTGAGTAATGGTGGTAGTAGTGGTGGTGTGAGGCGGCCTGTGGTGATAGTCCACGGACTGAGAGATGGACCTGGCAATTACCAGACCCTGGCACGGAGGGTGAGGCAGGTGAGTGGTGGTGGTGAGTGGGGTGAGTGTGGTGAGTGAGTGTGCTGTGTGTGGTGTGTGTGGTGAGTGGGTGTGTGGTGTGTGTGGTGAGTGTGGTGAGTGTGGTGAGTGGTGAGTGGGGTGAGTGTGGTGAGTGTGTGTGTGTGCTGTGTGTGATGAGTGGGGTGAGTGTGTGAGTGTGGTGAGTGGGGAGTGGGTCTCTGTGTNAGTGGATGAGAGTCTGTGTGTGGGAGTGGGTCTCTGTGGGGTGAGTGGGTCTGTGTGGNAGTGGGTCTCTGTGGGTGAGTGGGTCTCTGTGTGTGAGTGGTGTGTGGTGAGTGTGGGGTGTGATGAGTGTGGGTCTCTGTGTGTGAGTGTGTGTGTCTCTGTGTGATGAGTCTATGGGTCTCTGTGTGGTGAGTCTATGGGTCTCTGTGTGGTGAGTCTATGGGTCTCTGTGTGGTGAGTCTATGGGTCTCTGTGTGGTGAGTCTATGGGTCTCTGTGAGTCTATGGGTCTCTGTGTGATGAGTCTGTGGGTCTCTGTGTGATGAGTCTGTGGGTCTCTGTGTGATGAGTCTGTGGGTCTCTGTGTGGTGAGTCTATGGGTCTCTGTGTGATGAGTCTATGGGTCTCTGTGTGGTGAGTCTATGGGTCTCTGTGATGAGTCTGTGGGTCTCTGTGTGAGTCTATGGGTCTCTGTGTGATGAAAAGTCTATGGGTCTCTGTGTGGTGAGTCTATGGGTCTCTGTGTGTGAGTCTGTGGGTCTCTGTGTGATGAGTCTATGGGTCTCTGTGTGGTGAGTCTGTGGGTCTCTGTGAATGAGTCTGTGGGTCTCTGTGTGGTGAGTCTATGGTCTCTGTGTGATGAGTCTATGGGTCTCTGTGTGGTGAGTCTATGGGTCTCTGTGTGATGAGTCTGTGGGTCTCTGTGTGGTGAGTCTATGGGTCTCTGTGTGATGAGTCTGTGGGTCTCTGTGTGATGAGTCTATGGGTCTCTGTGTGGTGAGTCTATGGGTCTCTGTGTGATGAGTCTATGGGTCTCTGTGTGATGAGTCTGTGGGTCTCTGTGTGTGAGTCTATGGGTCTCTGTGTGGTGAGTCTATGGGTCTCTGTGTGATGAGTCTATGGGTCTCTGTGTGGTGAGTCTATGGGTCTCTGTGTGATGAGTCTGGGTCTCTGTGTGGTGAGTCTATGGGTCTCTGTGTGAGTGAGTCTGTGGGTCTCTGTGTGATGAGTCTATGGGTCTCTGTGTGATGAGTCTATGGGTCTCTGTGTGATGAGTCTGTGGGTCTCTGTGTGATGAGTCTATGGGTCTCTGTGTGGTGAGTCTATGGGTCTCTGTGTGATGAGTCTATGGGTCTCTGTGTGGTGAGTCTATGGGTCTCTCTGTGTGATGAGTCTATGGGTCTCTGTGATGAGTCTGTGGGTCTCTGTGTGATGAGTCTATGGGTCTCTGTGTGATGAGTCTATGGGTCTCTGTGTGATGAGTCTATGGGTCTCTGTGTGGTGAGTCTATGGGTCTCTGTGTGATGAGTCTCTGTGTGATGAGTCTATGGGTCTCTGTGTGATGAGTCTGTGGTAGCAGCATCATCATCAGTAATTGCAGCATCCACACTCTTTGGTTCTTTCACGTGGGTAGAGAAATAAAATAGATCACGACGTTTCGATCGCAACACAAACAATCGTCATCAGGTGATACTACTGATGATACTACTAATGATACTACTACTGATGATACTACTACTGATGATACTACTACTGATNCTGATGATACTACTACTGATGCTGCTGATGCTGCTGCTAATGATACTACTACTGATGATACTACTGCTGATGATACTACTACTGCTGCTGATGATGATGATGATACTATTACTGCTGCTGATGATGATACTATTACTGCTGCTGATGATACTACTACTGCTGCTGATGATGATGATACTACTACTGATGATACTACTACTGCTGCTGCTGATGATGATGATACTATTACTGCTGCTGCTGATGATGATACTACTACTGATGATACTACTACTGCTGCTGCTGCTGTTGCTGATGATGTTACTACTACTGCTGATGATGATGATACTACTGCTGCTGATGCTGATGATGATACTACTACTGCTGCTGCTGCTGATGATGATACTATTACTGCTGATGATGATGATACTGCTGCTGCTGCTGCTGCTCGTGCAGGCGCTGCCTGGCACCGCAGTCGTGGTGCTTGGCGCCTTCAGCGACGGCGCCAGCGTCGTGGCGCTCTGGGGGCAGCTCGGGGCCTTCTGGAGGGAGATGGAGCGGGTCGACTCCAGCCACGGACTCACCATCATCTGTGTAGCGCAAGCTGCTGGCGGTGGCGGTGCTGGCGGTGGTGGTGGTGGTGGAGGTGGTGGTGTGGGTGGTGGTGGGGGTGGTGGTGAAGGTGGTGTGGTGGTGGTGGTGGGGTGGTGTGGTGTTGGTGGTGGTGAATGTGGTGGTGGTGGTGGTGAATGTGGCAGTGTGGTGGTGGTGGTGGTGGTGGTGGTGATGGTGGTGATGTGGTGGGGTGGTGATGGTGGTGATGATGTGTGATGGTGGTGTTGGGGGTGATGGTGGTGGTGGTGATGGTGGTGTTGTTGGTGGTGGTGGTGATGGTGATGTTGATGGTGATGTTGATGGTGATGGTGATGGTGATGTTGATGGTGGTGTTGATGGTGGTGTTGATGGTNATGTTGATGGTGGTGATGTTGATGGTGATGTTGATGGTGATGGTGATGTTGTGTTGATGGTGATGGTGGTGATGGTGATGTTGATGATGTTGGTGATGGTGTTGATGGTGGGGGTGGTGGTGGTGGTGATGGTGGTGATGGTGGTGTTGTGGTGATGGTGATGTTGATGGTTATGTTGATGGTGATGTTGATGGTGGTGATGGTTGATGATGTTGATGTGATGATGTTGATGGTGATGATNGTGATGCACACACATTGATGGTGATGGTGATGATGGTGGTGATGTAGGGCGATGGTGTGTCGAGCCATTCTCTCCGTGGTTCATCATCACAGAGTTCACACCTTCATCTCCCTGGGAGGTCCGCTGATGGGAATCTATGGAGGAGGTGCGGACACACACACACACAGACACACACACAGAACACACACAGACACACACACACACACAGACACACACACACAGACACACACACAGACACACAGACACACACACACTGAGACACACACACACACACAGACACACACACAGACACACACACAGACACACGCACAGACACACACACATACATACACACACAGACACACACACAGACACAACAACAACAACAACAACCGCCATTCGCCACTAAGTGGCGGTGACGTCACCACGATGCTTGTGCCAGGCCAAGTGCACCTTGAGGCCACGTGAAGTGTCGAAAGCCCGCTGGCAGGAGGTCACGGGGCAGACCCAGGTGCCACTGGTCGACTGACCGAGATGACCGAGATGACTGGCTGATGCACCACCTGTGCCCCCTACTGTGCCAACTTGCTGTGCTTTAGCCACCCGGCGCTCCGCTCGTTGTTGTGAGCGTCGCTCCTCCGCCCTCCGTTGTTGTTGGAGGGTGACTGCCTCCAACTGCCCAGTAGCGTCCTTCACGAGCCTCCTCCACTGAGGCCGATATTGACACCGCTGGTACCAGTCATCGGCAAGTCCACTCAGCTCCACGTCCTCCTGTACCACATCACTCCATCTCTTCTCCAGCCCGTGCCACGCCCGTCTAGCCCCTGCGGTGTTTAGGCATGCGGGCTACATGACCCAGCCAACGCAGCCTTGCCTGCCGGAGGAGCTCACTGATGGGACTTTGCCCAGATCTTTCAAGGATTTGTGAGCTCCTCACACAATCCAGCCTGGTTAAACCCAGGATGGATCGTAGGCAGGCCAGCCTAAATGTTTCCAACCGGCGAAGATGCTCCACCAGGGGGGTCCACGTCTCGCAAGCGTAGAGAAGGGAGGGAATGACCGTGGCCGAGAAGACCTGAAGCTTCGTGCGGAGCGACAAACCAGGTAGCTTCCACACAGCGTTATTGCCGCTCGCTGATTCGGAGTGAGACCTCTGCTGATAGACTGGAGCCGGTCATAAGCACACTGCCCAGGTATGGGAAACTCTCCACTCTCTCCACAACTGCCCATCACCAATTGGGAGTTGTGGGGGTGGAGTGCCCGATGGTACAAATTACCCAGGCAGGTGCTTAGTTTTGGTGGAGCTGATGGTAAGGCCCCACCTCTTAGTGGCACACTCCAGTCTCCGCAGTAGCGCCTCCAACTCCTCCTCTGAGTGAGCCGCAATTACCAAATCATCGGCATACATAACGTGGTTGACCAATAGGGAGCCATCCCTTGACCGCACCCAGGCATCGATCATTGTATCTGTACCAGATGGAAATTCCTCCGGTACAGCTACTGAAGGCTTCACGAACTATGTGGTCGAAATAGATGTTTAATAATGTTGGAGCCAGAGGACATCCCTGTCGCACCCCAAGGTGTACAGGGAATGGCTCCGACTCCTGGCCACGAAGGTCCTTAATGATCGTGAGCAGAGGGTCAGGGACTCCGAAAGCACGAAGAACAACCCAGAGCCCAGGCATACTGATGGTATCATAAACCTTGACCAGGTCAATGAAGCAGAGATGTAGGTCTTGTTGGAATTCCTACACGTCTGTTGTAGCAGACGGATAGAAAATATGGCATCTGTGCAGGACCGCCCTTTCCTGAAACCGCATTGGGCTCCGCAAGCCTCTCCTCAGCGTGCCTAGCAAGGCGATGTTGAATAATCCTTGACAGGCCCTTTCCTGGCACACTGAGGAGTGAGATGCCCCTGTAGTTGTTACAGTCTGTGCGGTCCCCTTCTTATAGAGGGGGCCCACCAGGGCATCCTTCCAATCCTGCGGAACCCATCCAGTGGCCCAGACTGTGGTTATGATGTCATATAGGGCAGTCTGCGCACACCCTCCCTCAGCATTTCTCTTGGAGATCATCTCGCACAGACACTCACACACAGATACTGACAGACTCAGAGACACAGACCCACAGATTCACACAGATACAGACAGACACACACAGCACTCACACAACACACAGACTCACTCAGAGACACAGACACAAGATTCACACACAGATACACAGAGATATACTTATACAGAGAATGTGTGTCTCACCATGTCTCTGTGTGTCTCCCCGTGTCTTACCCTGTCTCCACGCGTCTCCCCGTGTCTCCCCCATCTCCCGTGTCTCCGTGTGTGTCTCCACGTGTCTCCCTGTGTCTTCCCGTGTATCAACGTGTCTCCCCTATCTCCGTGTGTGTCTCCACGCGTCTCCCCGTGTCTCCCGTGTCTCCCCGTGTCTCCACGCGTCTCCCGTGTCTCCCCACATCTCCCCGTGTCTCCGTGTGTGTCTCACCGTGTCTCCCCGTGTCTCCCCCTATCTCCGTGTGTGTCTCCCCGTGTCTCCCGTGTCTCCGTGTGTGTCTCCCTGTATCTCCCGTGTGTCTCACCGCGTCTCCCGTGTCTCCCCGTGTCTCCGTGTGTGTCTCACCCTGTCTCCCGCATCTCCCCGTGTCTCCGTGTGTGTCTCCCAGTGTCTCCGTGTGTGTCTCCCCGTGTCTCCCGTGTCACCATGTGTGTTTCCCCGTGTCTCCCTGTGTCTCCGTGTGTGTCTCCCCGTGTCTCCCGTGTCTCCGTGTGTGTCTCACCCTGTCTCCCCGTGTCTCCCCGTGTCTCCGTGTGTGTCTCCCCGCATCTCCCCGTGTCTCCGTGTGTGTCTCCCCGTATCTCCCGTGTCTCCGTGTATGTCTCCCCGTGTCTCCCGGCATCTCCCCGTGTGTCTCACCGCATCTCCCCGTGTCTCCCCGTGTCTCCGTGTGTGTCTCCCCGTGTCTCCCGTGTCTCACCGCGTCTCCCGTGCCTCCCCGTGTCTCCGTGTGTGTCTCCCCGCATCTCCCCGTGTCTCCCCGTGTCTCACCGCGTCTCCCCGTGNCTCCCCGTGTCTCCCGTGTCTCCCGTGTCTCCCGTGTGTCTCACCGCGTCTCCCCGTGCCTCCCCGTGTGTCTCACCGCGTCTCCCCGTGCCTCCCCGTGTCTCACCGCGTCTCCCCGCGTCTCCGTGTGTGTCTCCCCGTGTCTCCCGTGTCTCCCGTGTCTCCCCGTGTGTCTCACCGCGTCTCCCGTGCCTCCCCGTGTCTCCGTGTGTGTCTCCCGGCATCTCCCCGTGTGNCTCACCGCGTCTCCCGTGTCTCCCTGTGTCTCCGTGTGTGTCTCACCCTGTCTCCCCGCATCTCCCCTATCTCCGTGTGTGTCTCCCGTGTCTCCCGTGTCTCACCGCGTCTCCCCGTGTCTCACTGTGTCTCCGTGTGTGTCTCCCGTGTCTCCCGTGTCTCCCCGTGTCTCACCGCGTCTCCCCGTGTCTCCGTGTGTCTCACCCTGTCTCCCCGCATCTCCCGTGTCTCCGTGTGTCTCACCCTGTCTCCCCGCATCTCCCCCTATCTCCGTGCGTGTCTCCCCGTGTCTCACCGTGTCTCCCCGTGTGTCTCCCCGTGTCTCCCCGTGTCTCCCGTGTGNCTCCCGTGTCTCACCGTGTGTGTCTCCCCGTGTCTCCCGTGTCTCTGTGTCTCACCCGTGTCTCCCCGTGTCTTCCCGNGTCTCACCGCGTGTCTCCATGTGTGTCTCACCCTGTCTCCGTCTGTGTCTCCGTGTGTGTCTCACCCTGTCTCCCGTCTCCCCGTGTCTCCCCGTGTCTCACCGTGTCTCCCGTGTCTCCGTGTCTCCCGTGTCTCACCGTGTCTCACCGTGTCTCCGTGTGTGTCTCCCCGTGTCTCCCGTGTGTCTCAGAGCCTCTGTGGGTGCAGAGCCTCTTCCCTGGTTGGGGTCCATGGTCTCCGCCCTCTGCTACTGGCGTCTGGACAGGAGGTGTCCGTTTGTAACTACTGGCACGGTACGCGTGGGGGAGACGCGTGGGGGAGACGCGTGGGGGAGACGCGTGGGGGGAGACGCGTGGGGGGAGACATGGGTAGAGAGACGGGGAGACACGGGGAGACACGGGGGAGACGCGTGGGGGAGACGCGGGGGAGACACGGGGAGACACGGGGGAGACATGGGGAGAGACGGGGAGACACGGGGAGACATGGGGAGAGAGCGGGGAGACACGGCGGGAGACACGGGNAGACATGGGGGAGAGACGGGGAGACATGGGGAGACACGGGGGATACGCGGGGAGACACGGGGGAGATGCTGGCAGACGCATTGGGGAGACGCGGGGAGATGCGGGGGAGACACGGGGGAGAGGGGGGAGAGACACGGGGAGATGCTGGGAGATGCTGGNAGATGAGTGGGTGGAGACGTGTGGGTGGAGACGAGTGGGTGGAGACGGGGGGAGACGTGTGGGTGGAGACGTGTGGGTGGAGACGTGGGGTGGAGACGTGTGGGTGGAGACGTGTGGGTGGAGACGTGTGGGGGAGACGAGTGGGTGGAGACGAGTGGGTGGAGACGTGTGGGTGGAGACGTGTGGGTGGAGACGTGTGGGGGNAGACGTGTGGGTGGAGACGTGTGGGTGGAGACGTGGGGTGGAGACGAGGGGTGGAGACGTGGGGTGGAGACGAGGGGTGGAGACGAGGGGTGGAGACGAGTGGGTGGAGACGAGTGGGTGGAGACGAGGGGGAGACGAGTGGGTGGAGACGAGGGGGAGACGAGTGGGTGGAGACGTGTGGGTGGAGACGTGTGGGTGGAGACGTGTGGGTGGAGACGAGTGGGTGGAGACGTGTGGGTGGAGACGTGTGGGTGGAGACGTGTGGGTGGAGACGAGGGGTGGAGACGTGTGGGTGGAGACGAGTGGGTGGAGACGTGTGGGTGGAGACGAGTGGGTGGAGACGTGTGGGTGGAGACGTGTGGGTGGAGACGTGTGGGTGGAGACGAGTGGGTGGAGACGTGTGGGTGGAGACGAGTGGGTGGAGACGTGTGGGTGGAGACGAGTGGGTGGAGACGTGTGGGTGGAGACGAGTGGGTGGAGACGTGTGGGTGGAGACGTGTGGGTGGAGACGAGTGGGTGGAGACGAGTGGGTGGAGACGAGTGGTGGAGACATGTGGGTGGAGACGAGTGGGTGGAGACGTGTGGGTGGAGACGCGTGTGGGTGAGACGTGTGGGTGGAGATGAGTGGGTGGAGACGTGTGGGTGGAGACGTGTGGGTGGAGACGAGTGGGTGGAGACGTGTGGGTGGAGACGTGTGGGTGGAGACGTGTGGGTGGAGACGTGTGGGTGGAGACGAGTGGGTGGAGACGTGTGGGTGGAGACGCGTGGGTGGAGACGCGTGGGGGTGAGACGTGTGGGTGGAGACGCGTGGGGTGAGACGTGTGGGTGGAGACGTGTGGGTGGAGACGCGTGGGTGGAGACGAGTGGGGTGAGACGTGTGGGTGGAGACGCGTGGGGGTGAGACGCGTGGGTGGAGACGCGTGGGGTGAGACGTGTGGGTGGAGACGTGTGGGTGGAGACGTGTGGGTGGAGACGAGTGGGGTGAGACGTGTGGGTGGAGACGTGTGGGTGGAGACGAGTGGGTGGAGACGTGTGGGTGGAGACGTGTGGGTGGAGACGTGTGGGTGGAGACGTGTGGGTGGAGACGTGTGGGTGGAGACGAGTGGGTGGAGACGAGTGGGTGGAGACGCGTGGGGGTGAGACGTGTGGGTGGAGACGCGTGGGTGGAGACGTGTGGGTGGAGACGAGTGGGTGGAGACGTGTGGGTGGAGACGAGTGGGTGGAGACGTGTGGGTGGAGACGAGTGGGTGGAGACGAGTGGGTGGAGACGCGTGGGTGAGACGTGTGGGTGGAGACGTGTGGGTGGAGACGTGTGGGTGGAGACGCGTGGGTGGAGACGTGTGGGTGGAGACGAGTGGGTGGAGACGTGTGGGTGGAGACGTGTGGGTGGAGACGTGTGGGTGGAGACGTGTGGGTGGAGACGAGTGGGTGGAGACGAGTGGGTGGAGACGCGTGGGGTGAGACGTGTGGGTGGAGACGCGTGGGGAGACGTGTGGGGGAGACGAGTGGGTGGAGACGTGTGGGTGGAGACGCGGGGTGGAGACGGGGTGGAGACGAGGGGGGAGACAGTGGGTGGAGGAGTGGGTGGAGACGTGTGGGTGGAGACGAGTGGGGAGACGTGGGGTGGAGACGTGGGGTGGAGACGCGTGGGTGGAGACGCGTGGGGTGAGACGTGTGGGTGGAGACGTGTGGGTGGAGACGCGTGGGTGGAGACGAGTGGGGTGAGACGTGTGGGTGGAGACGCGTGGGGAGACGCGTGGGTGGAGACAGGGGGGAGACGTGTGGGTGGAGACGTGTGGGTGGAGACGTGTGGGTGGAGACGTGTGGGTGGAGACGTGTGGGGAGACGTGTGGGTGGACGTGGGGTGGAGACGTGTGGGTGGAGACGTGTGGGTGGAGACGGTGGGTGAGACGTGGGNGAGACGTGGGGAGACGTGGGGTGGAGACGTGGGGTGGAGACGCGTGGGGGAGACGCGGGGTGGAGACGAGTGGGGGGGAGACACCNTGGGGAGAGAGATGCGGGAGACACGGGGAGACACGGGGAGACGCGGGGGGAGACGCGGGGAGACACGGGGAGACGCGGGGAGACACGGGGNGACGCGGGGAGACACGGGGAGACGCGGGGAGACACGGGGAGACACGGGGAGACACGGGGAGACGCGGGGAGACACGGGGAGACGCGGGGNAGACACGGGGAGACGCGGGGACACGGGGAGACGCGGGGGAGACGCGGGGAGACACGGGGAGACACGGGGAGACACGGGGAGACGCGGGGGAGACACGGGGAGACACGGGAGATGTGGGGACACAGACCCAGTGATGCATGCTCATGTCTCTCTTCTCTCCCGCCCAGACCCAACCCAGCAGCAGCGTTACCTGCAGAAGAACCTGTTCCTGCCCATCGTCAACAACGAGACGCCTCACCGCATGGCGAACGGTGATGGACACACTCACAGACGCCATCTTGCTTCGAGGACGGGTTGCCATTTTGCTCAGGGACAGGCGGCCATCTTGATCAGGGGAAGGGCTGCCATTTTGCTCAGGGGACAGGCGGCCATTTTGCTCAGGGGACAGGCGGCCATCTTGCTCAGGGAAGGGCTGCCATTTTGCTCAGGGACAGGCGGCCATTTTGCTCAGGGAAGGGCTGCCATTTTGCTCAGGGGACAGGCGGCCATCTTGCTCAGGGGACAGGCGGCCATCTTGATCAGGGGNAGGGCTGCCATTTTGCTCAGNGGACAGGCGGCCATCTTGATCAGGGGAAGGGCTGCCATTTTGCTCAGGGGACAGGCGGCCATTTTGCTCAGGGGACNGGCGGCCATCTCTCAGGGGAAGGGCTGCCATCTCTCAGGGGAAGGGCTGCCATTTTGCTCAGGACAGGCGGCCATTTTTCTCAGGGGACAGGCAGCCATCTTGCTCAGGGNAAGTGCTGCCATTTTGCTCAGGGGAAGGGCTGCCGTCTTTGTAAGGGGCGGGGTGCCATCTTACTCGTCAGGATTGGGAGNTCGAACCCACGACCTCCCGTGTACCAGGCGATGTTGTCAACATCTCCTAGCCACTGTGATGATGAGACAGAGACGCAGACTTGGTCCCGGATCGAACCACGACCTCCCGCGTACCAGGCGAGGTAGTCAACATCTCCTAGCCACCGTGATGATGAGAGAGACANAGACTCGGTCCGGGGTCGAACCNACGACCTCCCACGTACCAGGTGAGGTAGTCAACATCTCCTAGCCACCGTGATGATGATGAGAGAGAGAGACGCAGACTCAGGGTCAGGGGAACCCACGACCTCCGCGTACCAGGCGAGGTAGTCAACATCTCCTGGCCACCGTGATGATGATGAGAGAGAGAGACGCAGACTCAGGGTCCGGGGGATCGAACCACGACTCCCGCGTACCAGGCGAGGTAGTCAACACCTCCCTGCTCCCCCTCTGCGGTGTTCAAGAGAAACTTTGTGCAGCTGAGGCGCCTGGTGCTGGTGGGAGGCTCGGGGGCACGGGGAGCTGAGGCCGTGGCAGACGAGGTGAGGAGCCGCCCCCTGGGGCTCTCTCCGCTGCTGGAGTAGTGCCCTGGCAGTGCGGCTCGGCTGTTGATGTGGTAGTGGCGGCGGTGGTGGTGGTGGTGGGGTTGGTGGTGGTGGTGGTGGTGGGTTCATTCTTTAAACGGTATGAATAGGCTGATGGTTATGATGATGGTGGTGCTGATGATATTGATGATGATGATGGTGGTGCTGATGATGATGTGGTGCTGATAATTCTGATGATGGTGGTGCTGATGATATTGATGATGGTNATGATGGTGGTGCTGATGATGATCGTGGTGCTGATAATTCTGATGACGGTGGTGCTGATGATATGATGATGGTGATAGTGGTGGTGCTGATGATGATCGTGGTGCTGATAATTTGATGATGGTGGTGCTGATGATATTGATGATGGTGATGATGGTGGTGCTGATGATGATGGTGATGCTGAAGATGATGGTGTTGATTATGATGATGATGGTGCTGATGATGTTGATGATGATGTTGCTGTTGCAGTTTATTTGGATTCTTTGACCGCAAGGCTTCTACAGTTATCGACATCGTCAGTCAGCCTGTGAGAGATCACACACACACACTTACATACACACACAACAACAACAACAACCGCCATTCGTCACTAAGTGGCGGTGACGTCACCACGACGCTTGTGCCAGGCCAAGTGCACCTTGAGGCCACGTGAAGTGTCGAACGCCGCTGGCAGGAGGTCACGGGGCAGACCAGCAGGTGCCACGGGTCGACTGACCGAGATGACCGAGATGACTGGCTGATGCACCACCTGTGCCCCCTACTGTGCCAACTTGCTGTGCTTTAGACCCGGCGCTCCGCTCGTTGTTGTGAGGTTGCTCCTGCTCCGTTGTTGTTGGAGGGCGACTGAGGCCGATCTTGACACCGCTGGTACCATGCGGTAGCTGGGCATGCGGGCTACATGACCCAGCCAACGCAGCCTTGCCTGCCGGAGGAGCTCACCGATGGGACTCCCAGATCTTTCAAGGTTTTGTGAGCTCCTCACACAATCCAGCCTGGTTAAACCCAGGATGGATCGTAGGCAGGCCAGCCAACAGACACACACACACACNGACACACACACTTACACACTCACACACTCACTCACACATCACAGACCTACTCACACATTCACTCACACACTGACTCTGTATCTTTGTGTATCTGTATCTGTGTGATGTACTCTATATAATATATCTGTGTGTTGCTGTATATGTCTGTCTGTCTGTGTGTGTGTGTATTTGTGTGTATGTGTGTTTGCATATCTGTGTGTATGTATCTGTATCTGTGTGTGTCTGTATGTGTCTGTGTGTGTCTTTGTATATATATATCTGTGTGTACGTGTGTATGCTCTGTATATGTATCTTGTGTATCTGTGTGTCTGTGTGTATCTGAATGTGTGTGTATGTATCTGTATATATATATGTGTGTGTATCTCTATTGTGTGTATGTGTGTATGTATGTATTTGTACATATGTATCTGTGTGTATCTGTGTCTATGTGTGTCTGTGTGTATCTGTGTGTATTTATCTGTATATAATCGTATCTGCGTGTATCTGTATCTGTGTGTCTGTGTGTGTCCGTGTGTCACTCTGTGTATATGTATCTTGTGTGTCGTATCTCCCAAGCGGCACTTGCCCTGGAGGCCCTCTTACACTACCTGGGGCACCTTTACCTGTGCCCCCTCTCCAGGTCTACGTCCAGGATCTGTTTGGCCTGCGGACGCTGGAGGAGGGGAGGTCTGGTGACCTGCTCCGTCCAGGGTGGTGCACAAGGAGTGGGCACAGCGACACGGCCTTTGCGATGCTACAGCCTCACCTCACGTAGACAGAGACAGGGAGACACGGGGAGAGAGACGCGGGAGAGAGACGGGAGAGAGACACGGGAGAGACGCNGGGGACACGGGAGACGGAGAGGAGACGGAGAGGAGAGACGGGAGAGAGACGCGAGGAGAGAGAGAAGNCAGGGACGGAGAGACGGGANAGAGAGACAGGGAGAGAGNGAGACACGGGGAGAGAGACGCGGGAGAGACAGAGAGACGGGNAGAGAGACACGGAGAGAGACGGAGAGACACGGGAAACACAGGAGAGAGACGGAGAGGCAGAGACGGGAGAGAGACGGGAGAGACACGGGAGAGAGACGGGAGAGAGACACGGGAGAGAGACACGGGAGAGAGAACAGAGAGACACGGGAAANGGGAGAGAGAACGGGAGACACGGAGAGAGAGACACGCGGAAAGAGAGAGNCGGAGAGAGACACGGAGAGAGNCGAGCGTGAGAGAGNCGGAGACGGGAGAGACGGGAGATGAGACACGGGAGAACGNGAGAGACGCGCTGAGAGAGACACGGGAAGAGACACGGGAGAGAGACACGGAAACGGAGAACGGGAGAGGAGAGACANGGGAAGAGACGGANAGAGACGGAGAGAGACACGGGGAGAGAGACACACACGGGGGAGAGAGAGACACGGGAGAGAGACCGGGAGAGAGAGACGGGAGAGAGACACGGGGAGAGAGACACGGGGCGAGAGACACGGGAGAGAGAGAGAGAGACGCGGGAGAGAGACACGGGNAGAGAGNCACGGGGAGACAGAGAGACACGGGAGAGAGACACGGGGAGAGACACGAGAGAGACACAGGGCGAGACAGCCACGCGAGACACGGAGAGAGACACGGGGAGAGAGACGCGGGGAGAGAGAGACGGAGAGAGACACGGGGAGAGACACGGAGAGAGACACGGGAGAGAGAGACACGAGAGAGACACGGAGAGAGACACGGGGAGAGAGAGACAGGAGAGAGAGACGGAGAGAGACACGGGGAGAGAGNCACGGAGGGAGAGAGNCACAGAGAGACACGGGGAGAGAGACGCGAGAGAGACAGAGAGAGAGACACGGGGAGAACGGGAGAGAGAACAGAGACGGGAGAGANCNGAAAGAACGGAAGACGGANAGACACGTGGGANAGAGTGAGACGCAGAGGACACGGGGAGAGAGACGCGGGAGAGAGACAGAGAGACGGGAGAGACACGGAGAGAGACGGAGNGANACGGAGAACGGAGAGACACGGGAGAGAGACANGGAGAGACGGAGAACANGGGGAGAGAGACGGAGACACGGGGGAGAGACACGGGGAGACACGGAGAGACGAGAGAGACGCGTGGAGAGAGAGNCACGGANAGAGAGNCAGAGAGTTAGAGAGAGACGTACACGGAGAGAGAGACAGAGAGACACGGGAGCGTGAGAGAGACACGGAGAGAGACACGGGAGAGAGACACGGGGAGAGAGACACGGGAGGGAGACACGGGGAGAGAGACGCGGGAGAGAGAGACATGGGAGAGAGACACGGGGAGAGACACGGGGCGAGANAGACACGTAGAGAGACAGGGAGACACGGGGAGAGAGACGCGGGAGAGGACACGGGAGAGACACACGGGAGACACGGGGAGAGAGAGACACGGGCGAGAGCCTCACCTCGCGTAGACAGAGACAGGGAGACACGGGGAGAGAGACGCGGGAGAGAGACACACGGGGAGGAAACACGGAGAGACACGGGGAGAGAGACACGGGGAGAGACACACGAGAGAGAGACACAGGCCTTCCTGCGATGTCTACAGCCTCACCTCGCGTAGACAGAGACAGGGAGACACGGGGAGAGAGACGCGGGAGAGAGAGACATGGGGAGAGAGACACGGGGAGAGACACACGGGGAGAGAGAGNCACGGGGAGAGAGAGACACGGCCTTCCTGCGATGTCTACAGCCTCACCTCGCGTAGACAGAGACAGGGAGACACGGGAGAGAGACGCGGGAGAGAGAGACATGGGGAGAGAGACACGGGGAGAGACACACGGGGAGAGAGACACGGGGAGAGACACGGGGAGAGAGAGACACAGGCCTTCCTGCGATGTCTACAGCCTCACCTCACGTAGACAGAGACAGGGAGACACGGGAGCGAGACGCGGGGAGAGAGAGACATGGGAGAGAGAGACACGGGAGAGAGACACGGGGAGAGACACACGGGGAGAGAGAGACACAGGCCTTCCTGCGATGTCTACAGCCTCACCTCACGTAGACAGAGACAGGGAGACACGGGAGAGAGACGCGGGAGAGAGAGACATGGGGAGAGAGACACGGGAGAGAGACACGGGGAGAGACACACGGGGAGAGAGAGACACAGGGCGAGTCTACAGCACCTCGGTAGACAGAGACAGGGAGACACGGGGAGAGAGACGCGGGGAGAGAGACAGGAGAGAGACACGGGAGAGACACACGGGNAGAGAGAGACACGGAGAGAGAGNCACGGGGAGAGACACACGGGCAGGGAGACACGGGAGAGAGACGCGGGAGAGAGAGACATGGGAGAGAGACACGGGAGAGACACGGGGAGAGAGACACGGGAGAGAGACACGGGGAGAGAGACACACGGGAGAGAGACACGGGCAGGGAGACACGGGAGAGAGACGCGGGAGAGAGAGACACGGGAGAGAGACACGGGGAGAGAGAGACACGGGGAGAGAGACGTAGAGTTTTTATATATTACTTACTGTTAGTAACTCAGCTTATTGTAGAGTATAGTAAGTATACTGATGATGCTATGTAGTTTATACTTTAGTTTGTTATGCAGTTTATACTTTAGTTTTTTACGTGGTTGTTTAGTAACTGCAGCTATATACTATTAACATTCCTTTCCTTTGTTAATGCTACCCCCCCCCCCCCNTTTGATGCTGCTAATCCTGCATAATGCACGGGCATAGTATTGATCTGGAACCCCCCCCCCCGCCCACCTCCTACGCATTTTCCATATGCTGAATTCCTCTTGATATGCAAATTATTTTGTTTAGGCGCTCTTCTTCCACCTCCCCCCTCTAACCCAGCTTAAATATACGCCCAAGCTTGGTGGTGTTTCATTCTTCGCCTGAGGACGGCTGCTTGCGTTGTGGCCGAAACGTCGTGAGAATTGTTTTATTATGTTTTATTTTNATTATTTTATTACTTCCCTTCTACGTGACTTTACCGAAAGAACCAAGAAGATGGGGTAACTTGTTAACTGGGTGACGAGCTGCGGTAACAACAAGGTAACTTGTTAACTGGATGACGAGTGCTGTCACGCACAGAGACCCACAGACTCGCGCAGAGACCCACACACTCACGCAGAGACCCACACGCTCGCGCAGAGACCCACACACTCGCGCAGAGACCCACAGCTCGCGCAGAGACCCACACGCTCGCGCAGAGACCCACACACTCGCGCAGAGACCCACACTCGCGCAGAGACCCACAGCTCGCGCAGAGACCCACACGCTCGCGCAGAGACCCACACGCTCGCGCAGACACCCACACGCTCGCGCAGAGACCCACACGCTCGCGCAGAGACCCACAGCTCGCGCAGAGACCCACACGCTCGCGCAGAGACCCACACGCTCGCGCAGACACCCACACGCTCGCGCAGAGACCCACACGCTCGCGCAGAGACCCACAGCTCGCGCAGAGACCCACACGCTCGCGCAGACACCCACACGCTCGCGCAGACACCACACGCTCGCGCAGAGACACACGCTCGCGCAGAGACCCACAGCTCGCGCAGAGACCCACACGCTCGCGCAGAGACCCACACGCTCGCGCAGACACCCACAGCTCGCGCAGAGACCCACACGCTCGCGCAGAGACCCACAGCTCGCGCAGAGACCCACACGCTCGCGCAGAGACCCACACGCCGCGCAGCCACACACGCTGCGCGAGACCACACGCTCGCGCGAGAACCCACACGCTCGCGCAGAGACCCACAGCTCGCGCAGAGACCCACACGCTCGCGCAGAGACCCACACGCTCGCGCGACCACACGCTCGCGCGCCACACGCTCGCGCAGAGACCCACACGCTCGCGCAGACACCCACACGCTCGCGCACCACACGCTCGCGCAGAGACCACACGCTCGCGCACCCACACGCTCGCGCAGACACCACACGCTCGCGCAGAGACCACACGCTCGCGCAGAGACCCACACGCTCGCGCAGAGACCCACACGCTCGCGCAGAGACCCACACGCTCGCGCACCCACAGCTCGCGCAGAGACCCACACGCTCGCGCAGAGACCCACACGCTCGCGCAGAGACCCACACGCTCGCGCAGAGACCCACACGCTCGCGCACCCACACGCTCGCGCAGAGACCCACACGCTCGCCAGAGACCCACACGCTCGCGCACCCACACGCTCGCGCAGAGACCCACACGCTCGCGCAGGCCCACACGCTCGCGCAGACACCCACACGCTCGCGCAGACACCCACACGCTCGCGCACCCAACGCTCGCGCCCCACACGCTCGCGCAGAGACCCACGCTCGCGCAGAGACTCACGCTCGCGCAGAACCCACACGCTCGCGCAGAGACCCACACGCTCGCGCAGAGACCCACANGCTCGCGCAGAGACCCACACGCTCGCGCGAACCCACAGCTCGCGCAGGCCCACACGCTCGCGCAGAGNCCCACACGCTCGCGCAGAGAACCCNACAGGCTCGCGCAGAGACCCACACGCTCGCGCAGAGACCCACACGCTCGCGCACCCACACGCTCGCGCAGAGACCCACACGCTCGCGCAGAGACCCACAGGCTCGCGCAGAGACCCACACGCTCGCGCACCCACACGCTCGCGCAGAGACCCACACGCTCGCGCGAGACCCACGCTCGCGCAGAGACCCACACGCTCGCGCAGAGACTCTGAACCGGTCCTGGGCCTCCCTTCGGTCGACTCAGCCTCAAATGAGGAGCGCTGTGCGGTAGTTGACATTNCCACTGGGGNGACAAAGGCGGAGGTGCTCTCCGACCCGCCCCTCGTGTCACGGTGACACCANCGGTGCACTGCCAGAGGCCAACGCGTGTGCAGGCGGCTCTGCCGAGTTGAAGTGTTCCGTATTCCGTGAGTTGTCGTGCAGGCGGCGTAATGTGAATGTCGTTAACCGCATGACTACTGAACGGCCGATTGGGTTGTAGTGGCGGCTCCTGCACAATCTCTCAGGGGGGCAAATGTGTGGATGATTGATAAGGATAAGGTCCACCATGCAATGGATAAATTACCAGCTTAAGCATGTAAAGGCAACTTCACTCTTTAATATTAATGAAAAATAAAGTGACTCTTACAATACATCTTGTTTGTTTCTATACTCACTATTATTACAATCCACTCAGTTTCTTTTATTAAAGATTCCACTAGGTGGCGACAAATAATATTGTTGATGAAACGTGCTGACGTATGATGACGTGAGCACGTTAGGGCGAGCCCTCCCGGAAGCCGTAGAGAATGCATTGCAGCGCCCGCCGTTCGAAAAAAACATCTTTCAATGCAAGTCTATGGGCACTCGGGCGATTCTCAGCCGGAGTGAAATCGCCCAAAAAGAGTCGGTACTCCACAGAACGTGACATGACGCTGATTGGACTATATCCAGAGGATGNCGNCAGTGACGGCAAATGACATTGGTGGTGCGTCGCCCAATCGCCCTAATGAAGAAACCGCCCCTGGTGTAGTGTAAGTACGTAGTGTGTGTATGANTGTGTGTGTATATGTGTAGTGTATATGTGTGTGTAGTGTATGTGTATGTGTATGTATGTGTGTGTATGTGTAGTGTATNGTGTAAGTGTATATGTGATTGTGTAGTGTATGTATGTGTNTGTTATATGTGTNGTGTGGANATGTTGTGTATGTGTAGTGTATATTGTGTATGGTATATGTGTGTGTATGTGTTGTGNGTGTATGTTATATGTGTGGTGTTGTAAGTAGTGTGAGTGTATAGGTTGTGTATGAGTGTATGTAGTGTAGTGTANGTGTTGTATAGTGTAGTGTATTGAGTGTGTAGTGTAGTGTATAGTATNGTAGTGTGTGTAACATGTGTTAGTGTATAGTAGTGTAGTGTGTGTATATAGTGTGTGAGTGTAGTGATATGTTGAGTGTATAGGTGTTNGTGATGNAGTGTATAGTGTGGTGTGTGTNGTGTAATGTGNANTGTAAATGTGTGAGTGTAANTGATAGTGTAGTGTGATGTATNGTAGTGTATAGTGTAGTGTTGTGGTTCGTATNTGTAGTGTATAGTAGTGAGTGTAGTAGGTGTGTGTAGAGTTGTCGATAGGCAGTGTTTTTCAACCGGTGTTCCGCGGCACACTAGTGTGCCGCGGGATGTTGTCAGGTGTGCCGTGGGATGAAGCGCAGGGAGTCCCGAAGCAGAGCCGTGCATCCCACTGCGCATGCTCCGCCCATCCAGCCGCACGTCACGCTCCTCCCAGCCTCCCATGCGGCAGTCAGGCAGGCAGTCGGAGACTGTGCCCCCGAGACTGTGCCCCCAGTGCAGGTATGACAGTGAGACATCATCATTACATTGTATGTTGTGCTTTTAAAAAAAANCATCCTTAAATGAGGTTTGAATCATTTTTGCTTGTGAGACATCATTATATTTTATATCTGTATTTTGTGCTTTTAAAAACATCCTTAAATGAGGTTTGAATCATTTATTTTTGCCTCCTCACTTGAGAAACCCCACACAAACGCTGATACCCCAACGCTGGGCCCCAGTACCAGTAATGTTGGCAAGGCTATCCCAGACCTGGCCAGGATGCTGTGCTTCAGTACCTCATTATAGGATAGCCTTGCCAACATTCCTGGTATTTTTTGATGAAATTTCTCAGTCTAGGTTTGCGCTCGCTCGCCGCTCAGAAATTTTTTACTTGTTCGGCACAGTAAAAATTAGAGGGAACATTGCCAGCGCTCTTCTGCTCAGGTCTACTCCAGATCCATCACTCAGGGCTCGCAGCACAGAAGAGAACATCACAGTGAAAACAGCAGCTTCAGTGCACATGAAGAAGGAGTTGTGAAGAAGACGAAAGGTACCAATTCTGGTGATGGACAGAAGGATTGCTCTGTGACGGACAGCGGCTATCTGGAGGAGACAAGCGCAGTAAGGAAGTACTGAGTAACAGTGAGATACTGCAGCGATGGACAAGTTTTTAAAANGGAAAGAACTGGACTCTGAACAAAATTTGGAGCAGATGAGAGCCCAAGTATGAGTGGGATCAAAGAAAGCAAAGATGGCTAGCTCAAGCAAATTCTCTGGCACAAGGCAATATAGCGAAAGCTATATTTCATTTGGATTTACTTTCACCGGAGATGCAAATAAACCAACTCCACTGTGCGTGGTGTGTGGTGAAAAGCTATCTAACAGTGCTATGGTCCCAAGTAAACTTAAACGCCATCTCCAAACGAAACACCTTCGCTTCAAACAAGAATGCGGACTATTTTGTTCGCCTGCGTGAAAACACGGAGAAACAGGCAACTTTCATGAGAAAAACCACAAAGGTAAATGAAAGAGCTCTTAAAGCTAGCTATCAAGTTGCTGAACTTATAGCCAAGTCAAAAAGTCCCACACTGTGGCAGAGACATTAATACTTCCCGCCTGCAAAGCTATTGTAGAGGAGATGCTCGGACCTGAAGCAGCTAAGGAAATAGCCAAAGTCCCTCTCTCAGACAACACAATTTCCAGACGTATTAATGACATGTCTGCAGACATCGAAAGTGTGGTTTTGGAAAAGATCCGTATCAGTGAGAAATTTGCATTGCAACTTGACGAGTCTACTGATATCAGTGGACATGCTCAACTCTTGTCAAATGTGCGTTTGTGGATGGTGATGCAATTAGAGAAAACTTCTTTTTTGCAAGGCATTGCCAGAAAAAAACAGGAGAAGAAATTTTTCGGGTCACATCAGAATACCTTGAACAAGGAGGACTTAAGTGGGAAAACTGCACAAGTGTCTGCACTGATGGAGCTGCAGCCATGGTCGGGCGCACCAAAGGCTTTGTAAGCAGAGTGAAGGAAAGAAATCCAGATGTGATTGTTACGCATTGTTTTTNACACCGTGAGGCCCTCGTAGCCAAGACTTTACCAGCAGACCTAGTTCATGTGTTGGATGATGTTGTGCGCATGGTAAACTTTGTAAAGTCACGACCTGTGAAAGTCGCATATTTGCAGCTTTGTGTGAGGAGATGGAGCGAAGCATAAAACCTTGCTGTTTCATACGGAGGTCCGGTGGTTGTCGCGTGGCAAGGTCTTGGTTCGTGTGTATGAGCTGCGGAGGAACTTAAAGTGTTTCTGACAAATGAGAGGTCAGATTACGCAAAGCTGCTTGCAAGCGATGAGTGGTGTGCAAGGCTGGCATACCTGGCAGATATATTTCATCATCTGAATGAACTGAACACACGAATGCAAGGCCGAAATGAAAACCTGCTTACAAGTACAGATAAAATAAATGGATTCTGTTCAAAGGTGCAACTCTGGCATCAACACGTGGAAAGTGGCAATCTTGAAATGTTCACACTCACCAAGCAATGGAAGGTGTTCACATTGCTGCACTGTGTGAGATAATAGTTAAACATTTAAAAACTCTTGAGGAGAAGTTGTCATTTTATTTCTCTTCAGTCTCCACTGAATGCCTTGACTGGGTTAGGGACCCTTATAGCTCAGCATCAATTGGTGGAAAGGACATGACTTTACAGGAGCAGGAGGAACTAACTGAACTGAGACAAAATCGTGATTTCAAGCTAAGATTTGCTGATCTACCTTTGGACAGTTTTTGGTTGATACTGCAAGGAATTCCCCTTCTGGCAAACAAAGCTATTTTGACATTGCTCCATTTTCCACTACATATCTGTGTGAGATGAGCTTTTCAAGCCTGATTGCTATAAAACTAAAGACAGAGAGCGACTGAGAGCTGTTGACGAAGAGCTACGTGTGTGTCTTTCTTCGATTCCAGCCAGAATATCAGCTTTGTGTTCAGCCAAAAGGCCCAGGTTTCGCACTAAGTAAACAGAAATAAAGTATTTTATAATTTTTCATATTTCATAATAAAGTAATTATAAAATAATTTCTTTGTGTTTATTTGATTCCTATTCAAGAGAATTACTTTATATATAGTCAATATAGGACAGAGTTACATTTTTAACATTTTCTAATGGTGGTGTGCCTCGTGATTTTTTCATGAAAAANGTGTGCCTTTGCACAAAAAAGGTTGAAAANCACTGGTGTATAGTGTAGTAGTGTATAGTAGATTAGTAGGAGNGTTGTGTTATGTGTAGTGGTAAGTGTGCTAAGTAGTGAGTGTAGTGTGTGTGTNAGTGTAGTGTATAGTGTGTGGTGTATATATGTGAGTGTATAGTCGTAGTAAGTGNATGTGTATAGTGTAGTGTATATGTTNGTAGTGTGTATAGTGGTGTAGTGTATAGTGTGGTGTAGTGTATGCCACGNGATGTATGTGTGTATTGTGTATGTGTATGTATAAGAGCTGTATACGCTAGTATTGTATATGTGTGATAAGTGTATGGTATTGTAGTAGCNGTAGTATGTGTGATGTATAGAGTGTGTGATGTTATTGTATAGTGTTGGATTCATAGTATGTGTATGTGTATGTATNGGTAAGTGTATAAGTGTAGTGTATGTGTAGTGTCGTGTNTAGTGTATGTATAGNTGTATNGTNGTAGTNGTGTATAGGTATGTATAAGTGTANTGTATGTGTCGTATATTGTGNGTAGTGTATAGTGNGTGTAAGTGTTGTNTAANGTATAGTGTAGTGNAGACTGTATGTATGTGTACGTATAGTGNAGTGTATAGTAGTGTATAGTAGCTGTATAGTCGGAGTCTGTAGTTATAGTAGTGTATAGTGTAGTGTATCACGTGTACACGTGTATACGTGTGTGTATAGTNGTATATAAGTGTAGTATACGTATAGTGTATATNTATGTGTAGTGTGNAGTGTAGTGTATTAGTGTATGTGNATGTGNTANGTGTAGAGTGTAGNTGTACGTGTGTAGTGTATAGTGTATAATGTAGTGTATAGTGTGTGTAATGTGTGTAGTGTATNGTTATGTAATAGTAGTGTGTNGTAGTGTATAGTAGTGTATAGTGTNGTGTATNTGTAGTTGTAGTGTGGTGTGTGTAGTGTATAGTAGGTGNAGTGTAGTGTATAGTGTATAAGTGTAGTGTATAGTAGTGTATAGTTAGTGTATAGTGTAGTGTATNGATATGTATATGTATGTATNGTAATGTATATGTATAAGTNGTGTATGTAAGTGTATATGTATGTGTATGTGTAGTGTATAGTAGTATTGTATGTAGTGTAGTAGTGTATAGTATAGTGTNTGTGTGTGTATATGTATGTNTTGTGCATGTGTATGTGTNGTGTATAATATGTGTGTATGTATATGTAGTGTAGTGTANTGTNTGTGTAGTGTAAAGTGTANATGTATGTGTATATGTGTATAGTGTATNGTGTNTATGTGTATNTGTATAAGTGTATATTGTATGATAGTGNAGTGTATAGTGTNGTAGTGTNTGATAGTGTGAGTGTGGGGCGTGACGGTGCACTCACGAAGGCTGCGGTGTCAGGCAGCACCTGGGAAGGGGGCAGAGGAACGTGACGATGAGACAGCAGCTACAAGATGTAGTCTCCCTCGCCTGCTGAGGAGCCCACAGACTCACCCACAGACTCACAGAGACTCACACNGACAAGAGACAACNGACTCGCACACACAACTCACAGAGACAGACTCACACAGAGACACAGACTCACTCACAGAGACTCACACAGACTCACACAGACTCACACAGAAACTCACACACAGACTGACTCAGAGACTCACACAGAGACTCACACAGAGACTCACACAGAGACTCACACAGAGACTCACAGCAGACTCACACAGAGACTCACAAAAACAGACTCAAAGACTCAAAGAACTCAACAACCACACAGACTCACACAGACTCACACACAGACTCACACAGACTCACACAGAGACTCACACAGGCCCNAAACTCACACAGAGACTCACACAGACTCACACAGACTCACACAGAGACTCACAAGAGACTCACACAGACTCACACAGAGACTCACACAGACTCACACAGACTCACACAGAGACTCACACAGAGACTCACAGACTCACACAGACTCACACAGAGACTCACACAGAGACTCACACAGAACTCACACAGACTCACACAGAGACTCACACAGAGACTCACACAGAGACTCACACAGACTCACACAGAGACTCACACACAGAGACTCACACAGAGACT
>WFAB01001123.1:435000-440705 GCA_018977245.1 Lethenteron camtschaticum | reverse complement strand
GTTAGTGTGTCAGAGCTAGTGGCAGTGCTAAGTGCTCGTGTTGGGGTTCGGGCTCGTGTGTAGAGCCTCGGTTAGTGTCACGCCTGGTGTCAGTGTGTTAGATCAGGGGTCGGAAACCTTTTTTACTGGGAGAGCCATAAAAGCCAAATATTTCTAAATATATTTCATTGAGAGCCATATAGTAATTTTTAACGTGTAATAAATTAAATGTCTTACTTTTAATGTGACTTCTGGTCACGGGACCCGTGACCCGTGAAATTTATCTTCAAAACTAATTTCTGTTTACTTTAAAATGACACAGTATTATTAAGCAATAATACAAGTATTTTTTTAAAATCAGTTTCAAACTGATTTTATTTAAAAAAAATTTTCTTATTTTTTTTCAACTCAAAATTGTCTGGGAGCCCATATGCCGTCACCGGAAGAGCCATATATGGCTCGCGAGCCATAGGTTCCCGACCCGCTGTCAGTTAGAGAGTGTCAAGGCAAGTGCTCTAGCCATGGCTAGTGGTTGTGGGCAGTGCTAGAGAGTGCTTGGAGGAGTCAGTGCTTGTGATTGGGCCTATCGTTCATCACATCCGAGTGTCGTAGTGTCAAGGCTACAAACACGATACAGCAGTCAAACTCAAACTCTCACGAACAATTCTCGTCCGTGTGTGGTGTTCATACGCAAGGCGTTTGTTCGGCAACTCGTGCGCGCGTCAAGAGTTATCATCCCACGTCTTTAACTCGACAGCGAAATCTTCTTCTTATCTGGCTCGCTTTGCCTCGGAATCCTGTACAGTCAATCTGCCAAAAACGTAACCATTCAACACGGCTGTTAACCAACGCATCAGCATGGTAACCAACGCATCATCATGGTAACCAACGCATCACCATGGTAACCAACGCATCGCCACGTTAACCAACGCATCACCACGGTAACCAACGCATCATCATGGTAACCAACGCATCACCACGGTGACCAACGCATCGCCATGGTAACCAACGCATCACCACGGTAACCAACGCATCACCATGGTAACCAACGCATCACCATGGTAACCCAGGCAGTGGTACGTACAGTACTGATCCACGTGGTAAGCCAACCAGGCAGTGGCGTGTGAACCGGTCCTGGGCCTCCCCTAGGTCGACTCAGCCTCAAATGAGTACCTGCTGCCATAGTAAACATCGCCACTGGGGAGACAAAGGCGGCCGGGCGTGGTGCTGGCCACCCACCCCTCGTGTGCCGCGCCGGCCTTCATAGGTGCTCGCTAACAGCACTTGCCCCAACAGTCTGTAAAGGCTATACGGGGGATCTTTGCCTTTGTTCATTGTGCGTGTGTGGGGATCGATAATCCTTCCGGGGGGGGNCAACAGCGTCCCAAATTTCAAAAATTTCTAAATGTTTCGTCTTGATTCTAAGTCGTGACCGCAAATCCATAACTTGGTTCTTATATTTCGATTTAAAGCTTTCGTGACTGCAGGGATTCATCTTCTTGGTTCTTTCGGTAAAGTCACGTAGAAGGGAAATAATAAAATAATAAAAATAAAACATAATAAAATAATTCTCACGACGTTTCGGCCACGAGCAAGCAGCGCCTCAGGTGGAGAACAGTCTGTCCATTCTACGTGGCTTTACCGAAAGAACCAAGAAGAAAAAAAAGGTGATGTTTCAGTTAACGACCCTTCTCTGCACACCGGCCAACAATGTCGAGTTACCCGTAACCCTCCGACCTCTCTGGCCTCTCTATCTGCTGCCAAAGGCCATTGCCTAAAACGTCGCCTATTTATACATACACATGTTTGTCTTCTCAAGGCCACACACGCAGTGTTATTGATGAATGTGTCAATGTTTTGAAAACTATAATTCGCATTCCATTTATCGCTCCACTGCTGGACGAAGGCTTCCCCGTTCACTGGTGGTCATCACTGGGGTTGTTTGACCATACTTCACCACGCTGCAAAGTGAGTTGTGGGGGGAGGGGGGAGGGGGGGGGCTGCGGGGGAGGGAAGGCCCAGGAGTGGTTCACGTTGCCAGCGGCCACCGAGAGCCAAGCGACAGGCAAGTCGGGACTATGGGTCAGCGGGTTCATAGCGGCGACACGGTCGCTGCACCGCAGCCGCCACCACCAGCACCACCACCACTTTCGTCCACAACTTTGGCAGGGATAATGCAGCGGTGAAAGTCGTCTGCGTCGTTAATCGTCGTTAACTGACGATGGCAACGACGATGAGAATTTTTGCGACGACGACGACGACGATGAAATCTGAGCCCCCTCCGCAGAAGGGGTCGCGATTTAGTGCGCATGGTGGACAGAAGGCTTCGCTTCGCCCAGAAAACATGAAAACCAAGTTATTTCAATTGTATATGTATATACACAGAATATATATATATAGTTTGTTTTAAATAACAAAATGTAACGATCTTTTTAACGTGACAGGAAAGAAAAAAAAACATCCAAGACAATTTTACTTGGGTCGCAATTTTTGGAAAAATAATAATAATAAAAATAATAATTATAATAAGTGCTTTGGCTAGTTTTAGAGTTTATACAATAACGATAATGATAACAGTGGGAAATAATTTAAACAATTACTGGAGTGGTTGAGCGGAGCGAGACGAGCGAGCTGGGCGATTGGGTCTGTGAGTGTGTCTGTGAGTGTGTCTGTGAGTGTGAGTGTGATTGGGTCTGTGAGTGGGTCTGTGAGTGTGAGTGTGTCTGTGGTGTGTCTGTGAGTGTGATTGGGTCTGTGAGTGTGATTGGGTCTGTGAGTGTGATTGTGTCTGTGAGTGTGATTGGGTCTGTGATGTGATTGTGTCTGTGAGTGTGATTGGGTCTGTGAGTGTGATGGGGTCTGTGAGTGTGCTTGGGTCTGTGAGTCTGAGGGTGATTGGGTCTGTGAGTGTGAGTGTGTCTGTGAGTGTGATTGTGTCTGTGAGTGTGATGGGGTCTGTGAGTGTGAGTGTGATTGGGTCTGTGAGTGTCATTGTGTCTGTGAGTGTGATGGGTCTGTGAGTGTGAGGGTGATTGGGTCTGTGAGTGTGATTGGGTCTGTGAGTGTGATTGGGTCTGTGAGTGTGATTGGGTCTGTGAGTGTAAGTGTGATGGGGTCTGTGAGGGTGAGGGTGATTGTGTCTGTGAGTGTGAGGGTGATTGGGTCTGTGAGTGTGAGGGTGTGGGTGTTTTAGGCTAGTGACAGAGTGGATAAGTGAGTTGGTCAGGTCAGCGAGTGAGTGAGCGAAAGTGCATGTGCGTGAGTGAGTGGGTAAGTGTGCGATTGCATGGGTGAGCGAATGACAGGGAGATTACGAGGGTGAGTAGTTACGTGAGGGATTAAGTGAAGGAATGAGATAGTGGATCAGTGGACGGGTACCTAAGTAAGAGAGTGGCTGAGGAAGTGGTCCTGTGATTGAGTGGGTAGACATGTGGGTGGGTGGGTGATTGAGCGAGTGAATGAGTGGGTAGGTGAAGAGGAGGGAGCGAGTGTGTGAGTGGCTGAGCAAGTGGCTATATGAGAGAGCCAGTGAGTGGGTGCGTGAATGAGGGAGCGAGTGCCTGTGTGAGTGAGCGAGCGAGCGAGCAAGTGGACATGTGAGTTAGTAAGCGAGAGGGCAGGTGAATGAGCGAGCTCATCGCTGTGAGTGAGCGAGCAAGCGGCTTGAGTTTGTGTGTGGCTAAGCGTGGCAGTGTGTGCGCGTGTGCGCGTGTGCGCGTGTGTACGTGCGTGTGTCCGCGTCGCCTCCACCCCTCCACTAAGAGTGCTGCGTGGGTGAGCGCTCGCGCGCCTGAAGCGCCGTACTCGCCCCGCGATTCTCCCCCCGACGCCCGGACAAAGCCCTCACGGCGTCCGACGGCTCCCTCGTCACCACCACCACCTCTTCCTCGTCGTCGTCGTCGTCGTCATCGTCGCCGTCCTCCTCTTCGTCGTCAGCTCCTCCAAATATTCGTCATCTTCCTCCGTCGTTGATGACAGCGACGACGCCTTGGCAAACGCCGGGGCGAAAGCGCTCATGGCCCTCGCCTGCGAAGGTCACGCACGGGTTCAGTTTCAGTTCCCTAGAACCGTTATTGCATAATCATAATAATTCGAATCACCATCTTTATTTTCACGTGAAAACATCTCGGAGCCCACTACTACGAGATGATGAAAAATTAACCCGTAAAAACAAAGTTTTTCACTATAAATCCTTTATATGCGTGTTCAATGGGCCACAACCCAGCCCACATTGGTCTTTGAAACGGGCGGCTAGAGTCCTCTCGTCCTCTGGCTTGAGATGGCTGCCACCTATGAGTCAGATGATTGTCTGCTACCATTAAGCAATTGGTAATTAAATAAATAAATAAACTTCCTAAAAGGTGTCAAATTTTGGAACATTTTTTTTCACGAAAATACATTGTCACGCACAACGAGTCTGTGTGCAAAATGTCAGCTCGATTGGATCACGGGAAGTGGGTTAAAAAACGACCGAAAGATTTGCACGGTCGTAAGCAAGCAAGCAAGCAAGCGAACTTAATATAAAGGATTTAAAAATGTAAAAGAGACTGCTTTCACGAGTGTGCATACAACACGATGGGAATGCACTTGCAAACTATGATCGAAGACAATAGTCAATACTAATTATTGATTATTAATCATTATAGTTATTAATACGCCACACTCGCACTGTGGATCGACTGAAGGACAAACTACAATCGAAGACAATAGTCAATAATAATTATTATATTAATAACGATCAATTATAATAATTCCACAGTCGAGGTAAAATCCAGTCCGACTGCGGGAAGAGCCAATGAGTAGCAGCACAATCGGGTCTCAAGCTGACACGGCCACAATTCCTGACAGAGGATGGGATCGCTGTGGAAGTGAAAAACAAAAACGGTCTCGGAACAAGTGCGAGATATCCACACTTTACCCCACCAAACGCGACCTGCCAATCGATTGCGGTGCACCCGATGTACAATGCTGTGTCGGGTAAGGGATATATCACGGTCTGCTTTTCACTTGCAAGCTTCAGATGGACTGCAATACACCCGTCCTCGCATGGGAAAAAGTCTAAGTACATACGTTAAGTTATATTTTTCACTTCATGGTGTTTGTTTTCGGCTCCGTGTGATTGCCGTGCGGTGAACACTGCAGGGTGTCTAGACGGCACGCCGCTAACACAGGCAAAGGTAAGAAGCTGACCTCCAGCGAGCGGGTGAGGGGCGGCCGGACTGAGGGGTCGGAGGTCACAGGGAGCTGCTGGTTCAACTGCACGCAGCTCAGCGCATCTGGACCTGCTCATGCAACACAGAGACAAAGATCCCCCGTATAGCCTTTAACAGACTGTTGGGGCAAGTGCTGTTAGCCAGCACCTTGCGTGTGCTGGCTAACAGCAAGTTCCATGATCACGGTTGGCTACATAGTGTGCGAAAGACGTTCAACGTACATACGTACAGCGCACGAAGGAGTGGGTGGTTAGCACCACGCCCGGCCAACTTTGTCCCCAAGTGGCGATGTTTACACACCTTATGTTGAGTATGGCTGACGATGGTTGTGATGATGATTATGATATTGATGATTACAATATTTACGACGATGATGACAGCACTGCTGCTGCTGATGATGATGATGGCAAAGATAATGACGATGATGATATCAACAATGACAACAAAGGCCGCAACCCCCAACCAGGACTCAAACTTGTACAAAGGGTCAACAACAACAACAGACAACTATAC
>WFAB01001123.1:342500-430000 GCA_018977245.1 Lethenteron camtschaticum | reverse complement strand
TGTGTCCCCGCGCTCGCCTCCACGTGCGTCTTCACTATGTCCGCCGCGTACCGTCCCGTGAAGGTGGCGACTAGCCTCAAACACCCTTAACACAATGCCTAACAACCAGCCCGAACACATGTAGTCTAACAACTAACACTAGCCCCAACACCAGCACTAGCACATGTGCTAGTACTAACACTAGCCCAACACCAGCACTAGCACATGTAGTCTAGTACTAACACTAGCCCCAACACCAGACTACACATGTAGTCTAGTACTAACACTAGCCCCAACACCAGACTACACATGTAGTCTAGTACTAACACTAGCCCCAACACCAGACTACACGTGTAGTCTAGTACTAACACTAGCCCCAACACCAGACTACACATGTAGTCGAGTACTAACACTAGCCCCAACACCAGACTACACATGTAGTCTAGTACTAACACTAGCCCCAACACCAGACTACACATGTAGTCTAACACTAACACTAGCCCCAACACCAGACTACACATGTAGTCTAACACTAACACTAGCCCCAACACCAGACTACACATGTAGTCGAGTACTAACACTAGCCCCAACACCAGACTACACATGTAGTCTAGTACTAACACTAGCCCCAACACCAGACTACACGTGTAGTCTAGTACTAACACTAGCCCCAACACCAGACTACACATGTAGTCGAGTACTAACACTAGCCCCAACACCAGACTACACATGTAGTCTAGTACTAACACTAGCCCCAACACCAGACTACACATGTAGTCTAGTACTAACACTAGCCCCAACACCAGACTACACATGTAGTCGAGTACTAACACTAGCCCCAACACCAGACTACACATGTAGTCTAGTACTAACACTAGCCCCAACACCAGACTACACGTGTAGTCTAGTACTAACACTAGCCCCCACCAGACTACACGTGTAGTCTAGTACTAACACTAGCTCCAACACCAGACTAGCATGTAGTCTAGTACTAACACTAGCCCCAACACCAGACTACACATGTAGTCGGTACTAACACTAGCCCCAACACCAGACTACACATGTAGTCTAGTACTAACACTAGCCCCAACACCAGACTACACATGTAGTCTAGTACTAACACTAGCCCCAACACCAGACTACACGTGTAGTCTAGTACTAACACTAGCCCCAGCACTAGCACATGTAGTCTAGTACTAACACTAGCCCCAACACCAGACTANCACGTGTAGTCTAGTACTAACACTAGCTCCAACACCAGACTACACATGTAGTCTAGTACTAACACTAGCCCCAACACCAGACTACACATGTAGTCGAGTACTAACACTAGCCCCAACACCAGACTACACATGTAGTCTAGTACTAACACTAGCCCAACACCAGACTACACATGTAGTCTAGTACTAACACTAGCCCCAACACCAGACTACACGTGTAGTCTAGTACTAACACTAGCCCCAACACCAGACTACACATGTAGTCTAGTACTAACACTAGCCCCAACACCAGACTACACATGTAGTCTACTACTAACACTAGCCCCAACACCAGACTACACGTGTAGTCTAGTACTAACACTAGCCCAACACCAGACTACACATGTAGTCTAGTACTAACACTAGCCCCAACACCAGACTACACATGTAGTCTACTACTAACACTAGCCCCAACACCAGACTACACGTGTAGTCTAGTACTAACACTAGCCCCAACACCAGACTACACATGTAGTCTAGTACTAACACTAGCCCCAACACCAGACTACACATGTAGTCTAGTACTAACACTAGCCCCAACACCAGACTACACGTGTAGTCTAGTACTAACACTAGCCCCAACACCAGACTACACATGTAGTCTAGTACTAACACTAGTCCCAACACCAGACTACACATGTAGTCCTAGTACTAACACTAGCCCCAACACCAGACTACACGTGTAGTCTAGTACTAACACTAGCCCCAACACCAGACTACACATGTAGTCTAGTACTAACCTAGCCCCAACACCAGACTACATGTGCTAGTACTAACACTAGCCCCAACACCAGCACTAGCACATGTAGTCTAGTACTAACACTAGCTCCAACACCGCACTAGCACAGTGTTAGTGTGTCAGAGCTAGTGGCAGTGCTAAGTGCTCGTGTTGGGGTTCGGGCTCGTGTGTAGAGCCTCGGTTAGTGTCACGCCTGGTGTCAGTGTGTTAGATCAGGGGTCGAAACCTTTTTACTGGGAGAGCCATAAAAGCCAAATATTTCTAAATATATTTCATTGAGACCATATAGTATTTTTAACGGTAATAAATTAAATGTCTTACTTTAATGTGACTCTGTCACGGGACCCGTGACCCGTGAAATTTATCTTCAAAACTAATTTCTGTTTACTTTAAAATGACACAGTATTATTAAGCAATAATACAAGTATTTTTTTAAATCAGTTTCAAACTGATTTTATTTAAAAAAATTTTCTTATTTTTTTTCAACTCAAAATTGTCTGGGAGCCCATATGCCGTCACGGAAGAGCCATATATGGCTCGCGAGCCATAGGTTCCCGACCCGCTGTCAGTTAGAGAGTGTCAAGGCAAGTGCTCTAGCCATGGCTAGTGGTTGTGGGCAGTGCTAGAGAGTGCTTGGAGGAGTCAGTGCTTGTGATTGGGCCTATCGTTCATCACATCCGAGTGTCGTAGTGTCAAGGCTACAAACACGATACAGCAGTCAAACTCAAACTCTCACGAACAATTCTCGTCCGTGTGTGGGTTCATACGCAAGGCGTTTGTTCGGCAACTCGTGCGCGCGTCAAGAGTTATCATCCCACGTCTTTAACTCGACAGCGAAATCTTCTTCTTATCTGGCTCGCTTTGCCTCGGAATCCTGTACAGTCAATCTGCCAAAAACGTAACCATTCAACACGGCTGTAACCAACGCATCAGCATGGTAACCAACGCATCATCATGGTAACCAACGCATCACCATGGTAACCAACGCATCGCCACGTTAACCAACGCATCACCACGGTAACCAACGCATCATCATGGTAACCAACGCATCACCACGGTGACCAACGCATCGCCATGGTAACCAACGCATCACCACGGTAACCAACGCATCACCATGGTAACCAACGCATCACCATGGTAACCCAGGCAGTGGTACGTACAGTACTGATCCACGTGGTAAGCCAACCAGGCAGTGTGCGTGTGAACCGGTCCTGGGCCTCCCCTAGGTCGACTCAGCCTCAAATGAGTACCTGCTGCCATATGTAAACATCGCCACTGGGGAGACAAAGGCGGCCGGGCGTGGTGCTGGCCACCCACCCCCTCGTGTGCCGCGCCGGCCTTCATAGGTGCTCGCTAACAGCACTTGCCCCAACAGTCTGTAAAGGCTATACGGGGGATCTTTGCCATTTGTTCATTGATGGCGTGTGTGGGGATCGATAATCCTTTCCGGGGGGGGGCAACATTGGGGGGCGTCCCAATTTCAAATTTCTAATAAAGGTCTTGATTCTAAGCTTTCGTGACCGCAGGAATCCATAACTTGGTTCTTATATTTCGATTTAAAGCTTTCGTGACTGCAGGGATTCATCTTCTTGGTTCTTTCGGTAAAAGTCACGTAGAAGGGAAATAATAAAATAAAAAAATAAAACATAATAAAATAATTCTCACGACGTTTCGGCCACGAGCAAGCAGCGCCTCAGGTGGAGAACAGTCTGTCCATTCTACGTGGCTTTACCGAAAGAACCAAGAAGAAAAAAAGGTGATGTTTCAGTTAACGACCCTTCTCTGCACACCGGCCAACAATGTCGAGTTACCCGTAACCCTCCGACCTCTCTGGCCTCTCTATCTGCTGCCAAAGGCCATTGCCTAAAACGTCGCCTATTTATACATACACATGTTTGTCTTCTCAAGGCCACACACGCAGTGTTATTGATGAATGTGTCAATGTTTTGAAAACTATAATTCGCATTCCATTTATCGCTCCACTGCTGGACGAAGGCTTCCCCGTTCACTGGTGGTCATCACTGGGGTTGTTTGACCATACTTCACCACGCTGCAAAGTGAGTTGTGGGGGGAGGGGGGAGGGGGGGGGGGGGGGAGGGAAGGCCCAGGAGTGGTTCACGTTGCCAGCGGCCACCGAGAGCCAAGCGACAGGCAAGTCGGGACTATGGGTCAGCGGGTTCATAGCGGCGACACGGTCGCTGCACCGCAGCCGCCACCACCAGCACCACCACCACTCTTCGTCCACAACTTTGGCAGGGATAATGCAGCGGTGAAAGTCGTCTGCGTCGTTAATCGTCGTTAACTGACGATGGCAACGACGATGAGAATTTTTGCGACGACGACGACGACGATGAAATCTGAGCCCCCTCCGCAGAAGGGGTCGCGATTTAGTGCGCATGGTGGACAGAAGGCTTCGCTTCGCCCAGAAAACATGAAAACCAAGTTATTTCAATTGTATATGTATATACACAGAATATATATATATAGTTTGTTTTAAATAACAAAATGTAACGATCTTTTTAACGTGACAGGAAAGAAAAAAAAACATCCAAGACAATTTTACTTGGGTCGCAATTTTTGGAAAAATAATAATAATAAAAATAATAATTATAATAAGTGCTTTGGCTAGTTTTAGAGTTTATACAATAACGATAATGATAACAGTGGGAAATAATTTAAACAATTACTGGAGTGGTTGAGCGGAGCGAGACGAGCGAGCGTGGGCGATTGGGTCTGTGAGTGTGTCTGTGAGTGTGTCTGTGAGTGTGAGTGTGATTGGGTCTGTGAGTGGGTCTGTGAGTGTGAGTGTGTCTGTGAGTGTGTCTGTGAGTGTGATTGGGTCTGTGAGTGTGATTGGGTCTGTGAGTGTGATTGTGTCTGTGAGTGTGATTGGGTCTGTGATTGTGATTGTGTCTGTGAGTGTGATTGGGTCTGTGAGTGTGATGGGGTCTGTGAGTGTGCTTGGGTCTGTGAGTCTGAGGGTGATTGGGTCTGTGAGTGTGAGTGTGTCTGTGAGTGTGATTGTGTCTGTGAGTGTGATGGGGTCTGTGAGTGTGAGTGTGATTGGGTCTGTGAGTGTCATTGTGTCTGTGAGTGTGATGGGTCTGTGAGTGTGAGGGTGATTGGGTCTGTGAGTGTGATTGGGTCTGTGAGTGTGATTGGGTCTGTGAGTGTGATTGGGTCTGTGAGTGTAAGTGTGATGGGGTCTGTGAGGGTGAGGGTGATTGTGTCTGTGAGTGTGAGGGTGATTGGGTCTGTGAGTGTGAGGGTGTGGGTGTTTTAGGCTAGTGACAGAGTGGATAAGTGAGTTGGTCAGGTCAGCGAGTGAGTGAGCGAAAGTGCATGTGCGTGAGTGAGTGGGTAAGTGTGCGATTGCATGGGTGAGCGAATGACAGGGAGATTACGAGGGTGAGTAGTTACGTGAGGGATTAAGTGAAGGAATGAGATAGTGGATCAGTGGACGGGTACCTAAGTAAGAGAGTGGCTGAGGAAGTGGTCCTGTGATTGAGTGGGTAGACATGTGGGTGGGTGGGTGATTGAGCGAGTGAATGAGTGGGTAGGTGAAGGAGGGAGCGAGTGTGTGAGTGGCTGAGCAAGTGGCTATATGAGAGAGCCAGTGAGTGGGTGCGTGAATGAGGGAGCGAGTGCCTGTGTGAGTGAGCGAGCGAGCGAGCAAGTGGACATGTGAGTTAGTAAGCGAGAGGGCAGGTGAATGAGCGAGCTCATCGCTGAGTGAGCGAGCAAGCGGCTTGAGTTTGTGTGTGGCTAAGCGTGGCAGTGTGTGCGCGTGTGCGCGTGTGCGCGTGTGTACGTGCGTGTGTCCGCGTCGCCTCCACCCCTCCACTAAGAGTGCTGCGTGGGTGAGCGCTCGCGCGCCTGAAGCGCCGTACTCGCCCCGCGATTCTCCCCCCGACGCCCGGACAAAGCCCTCACGGCGTCCGACGGCTCCCTCGTCACCACCACCACCTCTTCCTCGTCGTCGTCGTCGTCGTCATCGTCGCCGTCCTCCTCTTCGTCGTCCAGCTCCTCCAAATATTCGTCATCTTCCTCCGTCGTTGATGACAGCGACGACGCCTTGGCAAACGCCGGGGCGAAAGCGCTCATGGCCCTCGCCTGCGAAGGTCACGCACGGGTTCAGTTTCAGTTCCCTAGAACCGTTATTGCATAATCATAATAATTAATCACCATCTTTATTTTCACGTGAAAACATCTCGGAGCCCACTACTACGAGATGATGAAAAATTAACCCGTAAAAACAAAGTTTTTCACTATAAATCCTTTATATGCGTGTTCAATGGGCCACAACCCAGCCAACATTGGTCTTTGAAACGGGCGGCTAGAGTCCTCTCGTCCTCTGGCTTGAGATGGCTGCCACCTATGAGTCAGATGATTGTCTGCTACCATTAAGCAATTGGTAATTAAATAAATAAATAAACTTCCTAAAAGGTGTCAAATTTTGGAACATTTTTTTCACGAAAATACATTGTCACGCACAACGAGTCTGTGTGCAAAATGTCAGCTCGATTGGATCACGGGAAGTGGGTTAAAAACGACCGAAAGATTTGCACGGTCGTAAGCAAGCAAGCAAGCAAGCGAACTTAATATAAAGGATTTAAAATGTAAAAGAGACTGCTTTCACGAGTGTGCATACAACACGATGGGAATGCACTTGCAAACTATGATCGAAGACAATAGTCAATACTAATTATTGATTATTAATCATTATAGTTATTAATACGCCACACTCGCACTGTGGATCGACTGAAGGACAAACTACAATCGAAGACAATAGTCAATAATAATTATTATCATTAATAACGATCAATTATAATAATTCCACAGTCGAGGTAAAATCCAGTCCGACTGCGGGAAGAGCCAATGAGTAGCAGCACAATCGGGTCTCAAGCTGACACGGCCACAATTCCTGACAGAGGATGGGATCGCTGTGGAAGTGAAAAACAAAAACGGTCTCGGAACAAGTGCGAGATATCCACACTTTACCCCACCAAACGCGACCTGCCAATCGATTGCGGTGCACCCGATGTACAATGCTGTGTCGGGTAAGGGATATATCACGGTCTGCTTTTCACTTGCAAGCTTCAGATGGACTGCAATACACCCGTCCTCGCATGGGAAAAAGTCTAAGTACATACGTTAAGTTATATTTTTCACTTCATGGTGTTTGTTTTCGGCTCCGTGTGTTGCCGTGCGGTGAACACTGCAGGGTGTCTAGACGGCACGCCGCTAACACAGGCAAAGGTAAGAAGCTGACCTCCAGCGAGCGGGTGAGGGGCGGCCGGACTGAGGGGTCGGAGGTCACAGGGAGCTGCTGGTTCAACTGCACGCAGCTCAGCGCATCTGGACCTGCTCATGCAACACAGAGACAAAGATCCCCCGTATAGCCTTTAACAGACTGTTGGGGCAAGTGCTGTTAGCCAGCACCTTGCGTGTGCTGGCTAACAGCAAGTTCCATGATCACGGTTGGCTACATAGTGTGCGAAAGACGTTCAACGTACATACGTACAGCGCACGAAGGAGTGGGTGGTTAGCACCACGCCCGGCCAACTTTGTCCCCAAGTGGCGATGTTTACACACCTTATGTTGAGTATGGCTGACGATGGTTGTGATGATGATTATGATATTGATGATTACAATATTTACGACGATGATGACAGCACTGCTGCTGCTGATGATGATGATGGCAAAGATAATGACGATGATGATATCAACAATGACAACAAAGGCCGCAACCCCCAACCAGGACTCAAACTTGTACAAAGGGTCAACAACAACAACAGACAACTATACAATACAAGTTACATTTATACCATCGAAAAGTAACCATATCTCAAGACTTTATAATAAGATCAAATAAAAGGTAAGACGGGTTACAACGATCTTAATATATTAATATATCTGTACAAGAACAACAACACTGAGAAATTAAAGGAAATCAGGTTAAATGTGATGCCGGCAAAAAAGCTAAAATTTCAGAAAAACTCAAAATGTAACTTTTTCAACTGTGTTTAAAAAACAAAAACACCACTGATATGCTCTCGCTAAATTTCAAACAACATTCAAAAAAACGTGTAAAAAGCCCACATGCTCATTTGTGCATTGTGCAACAAAACCATCAGCAATTCCTGCAGAACTGCATTGTGGTTCCTCTCATCTTAGGTCACCTCCAAAATAATCGGTGACCAAATGTGATCGACCGACCGCAGCAGCAGCAGCAGCAGAAGTGATGCAGCGATGACAAACTGCGATAGACCATTGTCGCCCTACTTAGAACTCATCAGCACGGTATTGTCACCAACCATCCACGTGGAGTCCCCACATCCACACGACAGGGCCAAGGCCAACATTTCATCATCTCCTCGTTTGACACTGACGGTTTGCGGGGGCCTGTGCTACTATCAGAGGTCGCAAACGGGTTTTGATTCCTTACCCGTACCCGGCCGCACAAGGGTCGCAAACGGGTACCCGTACCCTACCCGTACCCGGCCGGGTACGGGTAGGGTACGGGTATCGGGTACCTGATTGCGACCTCTGGGATGAAGCCATGTTGCAGGCGCGGGTGGGTTGATTCTAGGAACTTGAATTGCGAGAAGAGACAAGACGTTGGGAAATGAGTGACAAACGGTGACTCACCAGTGACTCACGGTCTACCCGTACCCGTACCCGGCCGCACCAGGGTCGCAAACGGGTACCGTACCCGGCCGGGTACGGGTAGCCGGGTATCGGGTAGGGTACGGGTATCGGGTACCCGGTTGCGACCTCTGACGGGAGTCCCCTCCACACGACAGGGCCAAGGCCAACGTTTCAGCATCTCGTTTGAAACGGACGGTTTGCGGGGCCTGTGCTACTATTCAATTGCGATTGGGCCTTCCTCACAATGTACACGTTCCATTTTTGTTTTGTTTTGCTCACCGTGCCGCAGGGGCTTCTGGGAGGGGTCGCTGTGCGGGCGACGGGGCTGCCCTGGCCGCCGCCGCCTGCCTTGAGCATCTTGGTGGAGGAGGCGGCAGGCGACCCGTGGGGGACTCCCTGTGGAGCTCCGCGGTGGACGAGGGGCAGGTCACCTCGATGGGGTCGCTGCACAGTGACTGCAGCGGGTCCTTGCCGTCCCGTGCGTCGCCCCGGCGGCGCTGCTTGATGCTGCCCTTCCTCTCCAGGATCAGCTGTGGGGGGAGGCAGTCGCACACACGCACACACACAATTATAAAGGTCTCCCACATAGCCTGCGTAGACTGTCGGGACAAGTGCCGTTGGCGAGTCTACCAGGCCTCGGACCGGTTCAAATAGTCGCCACTGTTTTTGGTCACGAGCGGGAATCGAACTCGGGTTGGCAGTGTGCTAACCACTGCGCTACCGCTCCGCACGCACACACACACACACACGCACGCACACGCACGCACGCACACACACGCACGCACGCGCACGCACACACGCGCACACACGCACACACACACACGCACGCACATACACACACACACACGCGCACACACACGCGCACACACGCAAACACGCACACACGCACACACACGCACGCACACACACGCACACACGCAAACACGCACACACACGCACACACACGCACGCACGCACACGCACACAGCTGGGTCACCTCGTACAGGTGGCTTCGGTAATCGTTGACGGCGAGCTGCGTGTTGTCGTCCACGGGAGGAACCACGTCGTAATTGAGGGACGGCTCCGTGGGGGGGTCGTGGAACCTGGAGTGGGGGGCGAGGTGGGGGGGCAGTGGGGGGCGGGGGAGGAGGGGTTGGGGGCGGGGGAGGAGGGGTTGGGGGCGGGGCGTTGGGAGAGGCAGCAGCACAAGAGGGTTAAGTGAGCGACGCAGCAGCAGCAGCAGCGTGCCAATTGTCATCCCAGCAAACACAACAATGCACCAGCAACACACGAGCACCTCCGATTAGCACATACATAGCACACATACACACGAGCAACACGCTCCCAACATGCCAATGTCATACCAGCAACATGCCAGTGCCATACAAGCAACATGCTTGCAACATGCCAGAATTGTACGTATTTACGAATCGTGCCACCGACTCCACGTCCTGTGCTCCCCTCGTTCTGTTCAAGGTGGTGACCACCGCATTGGCCGCACGCTGACCGGAGAGATTTCCCCTCGACTGCTAACAGAGTGGCTGCCCCCCCCCCCCCCCAACAACACGACCACCCACTCCGCACGGTCCCCGTTACCGGCACACCAGAAGTCGCAAACGGGTTTTGATTCCTTACCCGTACCCGTACCCGGCCGCACCAGGGTCGCAAACGGGTACCCGTAGCCTACCCGAAATGAGTGACAAACGGTGACTCACCAGTGACTCACGGCCTACCCGTACCCGGCCGCACCAGGGTCGCAAATGAGTACCCGTACCCGTACCCGCCTGGGTACGGGTAGCCGGGTATCGGGTGGGTACGGGTATCGGGTACCCGGTTACGACCTCTGCGGCACACGTAGGGGTGGGCACTGTCCCCCCCCACCCCCAACTCGGCCACCCACTCCGCACGGTCCCCGTTACCGGCACACGTAGGGGTGGGCGAGCGCCTCGGCCGCCGTGAGCCTCCGCTCGGGGTTGAAGACGAGGAGACGCGACAGCAGGTCCAGTGCCTCGGGGGCGCCCCCCTCGCCAGCTCCCCCAGCGAGCGCCGCTTCCTGCTGGGAGAGGGAGATGACCGCAAGCATGCGGGAGTTGGGGCTGGAGCGGCGGTGGCGGTGACGGTGGTGGCAGTGGCGGTGGTGGTGGTGGCGGTGGCGGTGGTGGCGGTGGCGGCGGTGACGGTGGCGGCGGTGGCGGCGGTGGCGGCGGTGGCGGCGGTGGCGGCGGTGGTGGCGTGGTGGCGGTGGTGGTGGCGTGACGGCGGTGGTGGTGGTGGTGGCGGTGGCGGTGGTGACGGTGGTGGCGGTGGTGGTGGCGGTGGTGCGGTGGTGGCGGTGGTGGCGGCGGTGGCGGTGGTGGTGGCGGTGGTGCGGCGGCGGCGGTGGCGGCGGTGGCGGTGGTGGCGGCGGTGGTGGCGGTGGTGGCGGTGGTGGCGGTGGTGGTGGCGGTGACGGTGGTGGCGGTGGTGGCGGCGGTGGTGGTGGTGGCGGTGGTGGCGGTGGTGGTGGCGGTGACGGTGGCGGCGGTAGCGGTGGCGGTGGTGGCGGTGGTGGCGGTGGTGGCGGTGGCGTGGTGGCGGTGGTGGCAGCGGTGGTGGCGGTGGTGGCGGTGGTGGTGGCGGTGACGGTGGTGACGGCGGTGGTGGCGGTGGCGGCGGTGTTGGCGGTGGTGGTGGCGGCGGTGGTGGTGGTGGTGGTGGTGGCGGCGGGGNTGGCGGCGTGGAGGCGGTGGCGGTGGTGGCGGTGGTGGCGGTGGTGGCGGTGGCGGTGGTGGCGGTGGTGGCAGCGGTGGTGGCGGTGGTGGCGGTGGTGGTGGCGGTGACGGTGGTGACGGCGGTGGTGGCGGTGGCGGCGGTGTTGGCGTGGTGGTGGCGGCGGTGGTGGTGGTGGTGGTGGTGGCGGCGGGGGTGGCGGTGGTGGCGGTGGTGGCGGTGGCGGCGGTGGTGGTGGTGGTGGCGGTGGTGGTGGTGGCGGCGGTGGTGGTGGCGGTGGTGGTGGTGGCGGCGGTGGAGATCAACGTTGGAGACGCGGTACTAGCGGGCAAGGGGCTGGCACCGTGGGCTTGGCATGGTCAGGGCACGGCTCCACGTCCGATGCAGCTCCTGGGCACTCGTAAATTTATTTTGTTCTCCGTTCACAGATATTCGTCAGCGACCAACACCTGTGACGATAATTGTCCGAACCGGTTCTGGGTCTCCCTAGGGCGACTAAGCCTTAAGAGATGCCGCTAACAGCACTTGCCCCAACGGTTTGTTAAAGGCTACACGGGGATGTGTGTGTGTGTGCCTATGGACGTGTGTATGCATACTCACTGAGCCATGAGTCTTTCTACCATTGAACGGCCGTAGTCCGAGCTGATCGCCATGAGTTCTGTGGAACACGGCACGGGACATCTCACATCACTGAGCATCACCGCGTCTCACCGTGTCTCCCCATATCACCGTGTCTCCCATATCACTGTCTCACAATATCCTGCCATCCCCCCCCCCCGCGTCTCTCCCAGTGTCTCTCCACCTCTTCATGTGCCTCCCTGTGTGTCCCCCGTTGTCTCCCCGTCTCTCTATGTGTGTCTCCCCATCTCTCCATGTGTGTCTCCGCGTGTCTGTCCCCTTGTCTCCCCGTCTCTCCATGTGTGTCTCCGCGTGTCTGTCCCCGTTGTCTCCCCGTCTCTCCATGTGTGTCTCCCCGTGTCTGTCTCCTTGTCTCCCCGTCTCTCTATGTGTGTCTCCCCGTCTCTCTATGTGTGTCTCCGCGTGTCTGTCTCCTTGTCTCCCCGTCTCTCTATGTGTGTCTCCCCATCTCTCCATGTGTGTCTCCGCGTGTCTGTCCCCCTTGTCTCCCCGTCTCTCCATGTGTGTCTCCGCGTGTCTGTCTCCTTGTCTCCCCGTCTCTCTATGTGTGTCTCCCTGTGTGCCCCCCCTTGTCTCCCCGTCTCTCTATGTGTGTCTCCGCGTGTCTGTCTCCTTGTCTCCCCGTCTCTCCATGTGTGTCTCCCCGTCTCTCTATGTGTGTCTCCGCGTGTCTGTCTCCTTGTCTCCCCGTCTCTCTATGTGTGTCTCCCCGTCTCTCCATGTGTGTCTCCGCGTGTCTGCCCCTGTGCCCCCGCATCTGTCCCTGTGCCCCCCCATCTGTCCCTGTGCCCCCCTTTTCTCTCCGTCTCTCTCCGTGTGTCCCCGCGCTCGCCTCCACGTGCGTCTTCACTATGTCCGCCGCGTACCGTCCCGTGAAGGTGGCGGCACCACGGCCATGATCCGCTCGAGTTGGTTGATGGTTGACTCCCCGGGGAAGAGCGGCTTCCCCGTGAGCATCTCCCCGAGGATGCAGCCCAGGTTCCACATGTCCACGCCCTTCGTGTACCTAGCGTGGCACAACACAAATAGAGACCCCCCCACACACATTGCCTTCAACAGACTGTCGGAGGAGCAAGCGCTCCGAGCGAGGGCGGCCAGCGCTACGCCCGGCCGCCTTTGTCTCCCGCAATGTTACTGTTGTACACATTGCACCAGGGACTACGTTTGAGGCTGAGTCCACATAGCGTGGTCTCAGCAGCACTACGATTGTCAGGCTTTGGATCTTGTAACACAACGACAAAGATTGCCCCCCCCCATATAGCCTGCACAGACTGTGAGGGCAAGGGCTGTTTGCGAGTACTGTCGCACCGACCTGTGGACGCCAACACGGCGCACACGAGGTGGTGGTCAACACCACGCCCGACCGATTTAGTCTCCCCAAAGGCAATGTTTACACACTGCACCAGGGACTGCATTTAAGGCTGAGCCGACCTAAAGGGGGGCCCAGGACCGGCTCAAGTTAAATAATAGACGAAATGCATTGAATCGTGACTTAAAGCTTTCGTGACTGCAGGAAATGATATTTGTTTCGTCTTTCAGTAAAGTCACGTAGATAGGTTCAAATTAATACTGGTAGGAACCTCCTGGTTACACCAGCCCACAGGGGATTATTGTGTCCGTCCGTCCGTCGTGCAGGGAGGGCTGGGTGGGAGGAGAGGGCGGGGAGGGCTGGGTGGGGAGGGTGGGGCTGGGTGGGAGGTGAGGGGCTGGGTGGGGGTTGGGAGGGGTGGGGCTGGGTGGGAGGGGCTGGTGACCCGTGGTGCCCTCATAAAACTCAACGTTTAACCTACTCACGCCGGCTTGTGCCCGCCCTCACAGTCGGGCATATTTGCGTAATACACCACGCCGCCGTTGACCCTGCAGGCCATTGACCGAGCAACCCAACCAGCTCCCTCCGCAGGAGGAATGTGTTAAAAAGTAAGTTTTCGGTTTATTTTATTTTTATTAATTTGAACCTATCTACGTGACTTTACCGAAAGATCCAAACAATACAAAACACATTTTTAATCAACCCTCCCTCCCCCCTCTTTAAAAACGGCAGCCCCCCTCCCCCAATATTTTGTCTCCCGACACGTACAACCCCCCCCCCCACCATATCTCGACAAGCCGTGGCCAAGAATTACGCAGCTGCTGATGGCCATTACATCACTAAGCTCCCCAGTCCAGCGGCACACCACGAGGGCGCAAACAGGGAAGGTGGATGGGTGTGCGGGCGGGCGGGCGAGATCTCGATACGCCCAATGGTTGGGTTACCCAGAATCCCTTCGGAATTCTTAGCAGCAGAGCAGCGAGGCTTAACAAACCCCCCCCCCNAACGCGCTCGGCAACGCCGTCGCAGAAGTGGACCTTGTAGAACTACGTTCCGAAAATGCCGTGACAAGAGGCGCGCACGAGGGGCGATGTTCGCCCACGGGAAGCCCTAGGACACCGCCGAAAAAAAGCCAAATCCCCCAGCCCCCCCCTCCTCTCCCGAACGACGAATTGCGACCGGGCCGAATTGTGGGCGCCAAGTCAATGCCATTCGTTGATATTATCGAACTGGAACTTTCTAGATTCGCTGGTGCCGTAACCGACGATGAACGTCCCCCTATTGAAACGCTGCTTGCGTATTTCGCCGGTGATGGTGTCGTCGCAAGCCATGACGATTTTGCTCACGGGACGCATTCATTCAATCATACGGCCCCATGCTGATTCACTACGGCTGTGCCATTCCGTGTTGCCCCCATTCAGTGACGACGTTACTTTGCATTAATTCTATTACTGGCAGGAACCACCTGGTTACACCAGCCCACAGGGATTATTGTGTCCGTCCGTCGTGCAACCAAAAATGGGAGGGGTGGGCTGGGTGGGGAGGTGCTGGTCACCCGTGGTGCCTTATAAAACTCAACGTTTCACCTACTCACGCCGGCTTGTGCCCGCCCTCACAGTCGGCCATATTTGCGGAATACACCACGCCGCCGTTGACCCTGCATGCCATTGACCGAGCAACCCGACGTTCCTACCAGCGCCCTCCGCAGGAGGAATGTGTTAATCGATTACCTCGCCGATGTTGCCCCTATTCACTGATGGTGCTGCTGATGCTGTCAACTTTGTTGTTGCTGTGTTCATTGGTCAGTGATGCTGTGAACGGTGCCTATTGAATGTGGTCCCTATTCAATTCTTCATCATCATCATCATCAGCGGCAACGGTCGCCTTTCCGCTGCTGATTTGCGAACATTTCCTAAACGTTCAACTCCTGTCGTGATTCTGTATTGTTTGCTGTTGTAGCGTTCCGACACGCCCCCTACTCGGCATATGTGAACAAGAGCGTTATAGCTCTTCGATTCCTCCAGGATAAATCATTGCTTTTCTGATTCTGATCTCTCACGTCCCTGCACTGTTAGCAATCCACACGGAACTGATTCCATCGCTCCATCCTGCCGGTGGACGCTCCTCTGGGACCGCATTCCATCCCTTGGCTGCCGTTCCGTGATTGCTCTTGACCATCGTCCCATTCGAGACGTGACGCGGTCAGCCCAAGCCAGATGCCGCCACCCAGGTGCACGTGTTCCCTAATCAATGTGTTCCCCGACCCGCGCGTTCCCCGACCCGCCGTCCCGACCGCGCGTTCCCCGACCCGCGCGTTCCCCGACCCGCGCGTTCCCCGACCCGCGCGTTCCCCGACCCGCGCGTTCCCGACCCGCGCGTTCCCCGACCCGCGCGTTCCGCGACCCTCGCGTTCCCGACCCGCGCGTTCCCCGACCCGCGCGTTCCCCGACCCGCGCGTTCCCCGCCCCGCGCGTTCCCCGACCCGCGCGTTCCCCGACCCGCGCGTTCCCCGACCCGCGCTTCCCCGACCCGCGCGTTCCGCGACCCTCGCGTTCCCCGACCCGCGCGTTCCCCGACCCGCGCGTTCCCCGACCGCGCGTTCCCCGACCCGCGCGTTCCCCGACCCGCGGTTCCCCGACCCGCGCGTTCCCGACCCGCGCGTTCCCCGACCCTCGCGTTCCCCGACCCGCGCGTTCCCCGACCCGCGCGTTCCCCGACCCGCGCGTTCCCCGACCCGCGCGTTCCCCGACCCGCGCGTTCCCCGACCCGCGCGTTCCCCGACCCACGCGTTCCCTAACCCACGCGTTCCTCTCTCACGGAGGCTCTCGGTGCAATGCCGACCGAGCGTGCGACACCCCCCCCCCCNACGCTTCTTTGAATTGATTTTTTGGGTTTCTGTTCAAATTACGGATCTCGATTAATTGGTGCCGTCTGCATTCATATCAAAGCTGCCCCCTATTACACGACACTGTCCCGAGCCATCGATGCCGCTGTACTCCTTGATCACTGATGCGATCAGGTTTCTCTGCCCTTTTTTAATTGATGCTGTTTATAATGCCGACTATAATGTGCGTCTATTCATAGATGCTGACGCTGTTTGTCAACGATGCAGTCCTTGGTCATTCATGTTGCTGTTCTCGCTACGTATTCATTGATGTATCTATTCATTGATGAATTACTGGACATTAACTGATGTCTCTGTTGTGTTTCTGATGCTGCTTCTGATGTGTTTCTAATGCTGCCTCTGTTGTGTTGCTGCTTCTGATGTCTCTGTTGTGTTTCTGATGCTGCTTCTGATGTGTTGCTAATGCTGCCTCTGTTGTGTTGCTGCTTCTGATGTCTGTTGTGATTCTGATGCTGCTTCTGATGTCTCTGTTGTGTTTCTGCTGCTTCTGCTGTTGCTGCCATCGCTGCTGCTGTTTCTGTTGCTGCTGCTGTTTCTGTTGCTGCTGCTGTTTCTGTTGCTGCTGCTGTTTCTGCTGTTGCTGCTATCGCTGCTGTTGCTGCTGCTGTTTCTGTTGCTGCTGCTGTTTCTGTTGCTGCTATCGCTACTGCTGCTGCTGCTGTTCCTGTTGCTGCTGCTCTTTCTGTTGCTGCTATCGCTGCTGCTGTTCCTGTTGCTGCTGCTGCTGTTTCTGTTGCTGCTATCGCTGCTGCTGCTGCTGTTGCTGCTATCGCTGCTGCTGCTGTTTCTGTTGCTGCTGCTGCTGTTCCTGTTGCTATCGCTACTGTTGTTCTGCTGCTGCTGCTGCTGTTGCTGCTATCGCTACTGTTGCTGCTGCTGCTGTTGCTGCTATCGCTACTGTTGCTGCTGCTGCTGCTGCTGTTGCTGCTATCGCTACTGTTGCTGCTGTTTCTGTTGCTGCTGCTGCTGTTCCTGTTGCTGCTATCGCTATTGCTGCTGCTGCTGTTTCTGTTGCTGCTGCTGCTGTTCCTGTTGCTGCTATCGCTACTGTTGCTGCTGCTGCTGTTTCTGTTGCTGCTGCTGCTGTTCCTGTTGCTGCTATTACTGTTGCTGCTGCTGCTGTTGTTGCTGCTGCTGCTGTTCCTGTTGCTGCTATTACTGTTGCTGCTGCTGCTGTTTCGTTGCTGCTGCTGCTGCTGTTCCTGTTGCTGCTATCGCTGCTGTTGCTGCTTGCTGTTTCTGTTGCTGCTGCTGCTGTTCCTGTTGCTGCTATCGCTATTTGCTGCTGCTGCTGTTTCTGCTGCTGCTGTTCCTGCTGCTATCGCTATGTTGCTGCTGCTGCTGTTTCTGTTGCTGCTGCTGCTGTTTCTGTTGCTGCTGCTGTTCCTGTTGCTGCTATCGACTGTTGCTGCTGCTGCTGTTTCTGTTGCTGCTGCTGCTGTTTCTGTTGCTGTTGCTGCTGCTGCTGTTGCTGCTGTTTCTGTTGCTGCTGCTGCTGTTCCTGTTGCTGCTATCGCTACTGTTGCTGCTGCTGCTGTTCCTGTGCTGCTGCTGCTGTTTCTGTTGCTGCTATCGCTACTGTTGCTGCTGCTGCTGTTCCTGTTGCTGCTGCTGTTTCTGTTGCTGTTGCTGCTGCTGCTGTTGCTGCTGCTGCTGTTTCTGTTGCTGCTGTTGCTGTTGCTGCTATCGCTACTGTTGCTGCTGCTGCTGTTCCTGTTGCTGCTGCTGCTGTTTCTGTTGCTGCTATCGCTACTGTTGCTGCTGCTGCTGTTCCTGTTGCTGCTGCTGCTGTTCCTGTTGCCAGGGCGGCTGCTGCGCGCCTCTTGGTGTTTACGGAGCAACGGCGGCGGTTGCCGAGGAGCCGCGAGCAAACACGCGGAGCCGCACCGCGCGAGGCACGCACAGGCGTACACACTCACACACTCACTTACACACTCACACACTTACTTACACACACACTCACACACACTCACACACACTTACACACACACTCACACACACTTACACACTCACACACACTCACACACTTACTTACACACTCACTTACACACTCACTTACGTACACACTCACTTACTTACTTACACACTCACTTACACACTCACACACTTACTTACACACTCACTTACACACTCACTTACACACTCACACACTTACTTACACACTTACACTCACACACTTACTTACACACTCACTTACACACTTACTTACACACTCACACACTCACTTACACACTTACTTACACACTCACACACTTACACACACTCACTCACACACTTACACACACACTTACACACTCACACACACTCACACACTCACTTACACACTTACTCTTACACACACACTCACACACACACACTTACACACTCACACACTCACACACTCACACACTCACTCACACACACACTCACTTACACACTCACACACTTACTTACACACTCACTTACACACTTACTTACTCACACACTCACTTACACACTCACTTACTTACTTACACACTCACACACACTCACTTACTCACTTACACACTTACTTACACACTCACACACTTACTTACACCCTCACTTACACACTCACTTACAAACTCACACACTTACTTACACACTCACACACTCACTTACACACTTACACACTCACACACTTACTTACACACTCACTTACACACTCACTTACACACTCACTCACGCACACACTTACTCACTCACTCACACACTCACTTACACACTTACTTACACACTCACTTACACACTCACTCACTTACACACTTACTTACACACTCACACACTTACTTACACACTCACTTACACACTCACTTACACACTCACTCACTCACACTCACACACACTCACTCACTCACACACTCACTTACACACTTACTTACACACTCACTTACACACTCACTTACACACTCACTTACACACTCACTTACACACTCACACACTCACTTACACACTCACTTACACACTCACACACTTACTTACACACTCACTTACACACTCACTTACACACTCACTTACACACTCACTCACTCACACACTTACTTACTCACTCACTCACACACTCACTTACACACTTACTTACACACTCACTTACACACTCACTCACTTACACACTCACACTCACACACTTACTTACACACTCACACACACTCACTCACTCACTCACTCACACTCACACACTCACTCACTTACACACTTACTTACACACTTACTTACACACTCACTTACACACTCACTTACACACTCACACACTCACTTACACACTCACTTACACACTCACACACTTACTTACACACTCACTTACACACTCACTTACACACTTACTTACACACTCACACACTTACTTACACACTCACTTACACACTTACTTACACACTCACTTACACACTCACTCACACTCACTTACACACTCACTTACACACACACACTCACTTACACACTCACTTACACACTCACACACTTACTTACACACTCACTTACACACTCACTTACACACTCACTTACACACTCACTTACACACTCACTCACTCACACACTTACTTACTCACTCACTCACACACTCACTTACACACTTACTTACACACTCACTTACACACTCACTCACTTACACACTCACACTCACACACTTACTTACACACTCACACACACTCACTCACTCACTCACACACTCACACACTCACTCACTTACACACTTACTTACACACTTACTTACACACTCACTTACACACTCACTTACACACTCACACACTCACTTACACACTCACTTACACACTCACACACTTACTTACACACTCACTTACACACGCACTTACACACTTACTTACACACTCACACACTTACTTACACACTCACTTACACACTCACTTACACACTCACTTACACACTCACTTACTCACTCACACACTCACTTACACACACACACTTACTCACTTACACACTCACTTACACACTCACACACTTTACACACACACTCACACACTTACACCCTTACACACTTACACACTCACTTACACACTTACACCCTTACACACTTACTTACACACTTACACACTCACACACTTACACACACTCACTTGCACACTCACTTACACACTTACTTACACACACTCACACACTCACTTACACACTTACACACTCACACACTTACACACTCACACACTTACACACACACTTACACACTCACTCACCCGCTTACACACTCACCCACTTACACACTCGTCACTTACACACTCACCCACTTACATGCTCCTTCACTTCCACACTATTTTACACACTTACATACTTTACGAACGCTCATCCACTAACAAACTTACGAACACACTTAAGTGATAACATGCGCACACTCACTTATTGCACAATCACCAATGCACACGAATACACGATTTAATAACCCACGTGCACACTCCCTTGCACACTTACACACTAATTTGTACACTCGCACATATTTACTAACACGCACACACTCACGTACACACACTCGCCGAATAACATAATTACTAACACGTGAACACTTACAAACACTCACTTGCACACTTCCTAACACACTTATTTACACACTCAATTACATACCCACCCACACACACAAAAGACAAAGATCTCCCGCATAGCCTACAGAGACTGTTGGGGAAAGTGCTGTTACCAGGCACCTTTAGAGGCCGGCACGGCAAACAAGGGGGTTGGGTGGCCAGAACCTTTATCTCCCCGGTGCCTGATGTTCACACACCACACTGGGTACGAATTTAAGGCTGAGTCGATCTAGGGAGTCCCAAGACCAGTTCGGCTATTCACCACTGCACTAACGACGCCCCCCCCCCCTTCACATCAGAGTCACACTTAGGAATGTACGTGAGTGTACACGTGCATTGACACACACACACAGTCACGAACTTACTAACCCACAAACTTGAAACACAACCCTTGCGGATATACCAGGGAGCGGGGTTGGTGCAGTGATTCGCACGCTACGCTATGAACCGCCAGCCCAGAGGTCAATTCCTGGTCACACGGCTAATGTCGGTGGCGAGTGATGAGCTTGAACCAAACCCAAACACATTGTCCTGCTGCTACGGAGGGAGCTGGTAGGAACGTTGGGTTGCTCGGTCAATGGCCAGGGTCAACGGCGGCGTGGTGTATTCCACAAATATGCCCGACTGTGAGGGCGGGCACAAGCCGGCGTGAGTAGGTTAAACGTTGAGTTTTATAAGGGCACCACGGGGTGACAAGCCCCTCCCCACCCAGCCCCACCCTCCCACCCCCACCCAGCCCCACTCTCCCACCCAGCCCTACCGTTCCCACCCAGCCCCTCTCCACCCAGCCCCTCCCCACCCAGCCCCTCCCCTCCCACCCCCACCCAGCCCCTCCCTGCACGACGGACGGACGGACACAATAATCCCCTGTGGGCTGGTGGAACCAGTGGGTTCCTACCAATATCACTCCCTAATGCCCCCCCCCCTTCTCCCACTTTTGCCACAACCCACACCGCAGTACGGATAGTCAAACAAGCAGTGGGTCGACAATGGGCTCAAGGTATTATTAGTATTATTATTACTACACACAAAGACAAAGGTCCCCCCGGATAGCCACCACAGACTAAATAGGCAGGATGATTCAGATTTGCGCATTTAGAGGGGAAGCGGTGTGTGTGTGTGGGGGGGGGGGGGAGATTTCCACGTTTCACAAGCGCAGAGAAGGCATCACTGTGACAGGGGAGAACTTCGCTTACACACCCACCTACACAGCGTCAGGCAGGTTAGGAAGACGAAAGATCCCCCGTGACCCCCGTGACCTCTGTGACACAGACTACTTGCGGGCAGCAGCAGCAGTACCGATGAAGGCCACGAGGGGTGGGGGTTGGCCAAACGCCACGCCCGATTGTTTACTACACACCGCACCAGGTACTCGTTTGAAGGCCGAGTAGACCTAGGGGAGTGGTTCACAAGACTGCGCTACGAACCCGGCGAGTGATATTCCGAACCGATCACGGATCGTTACCTTCACCAACTATTTTTGGTGAAGTATGGTGAATCAACCCCCCCACACACCCCCCCCCCCCCGACTGGAGGCTTTGGATTGACACTAGACGGGCTGGCACGTGATTCTTGTAGGTTGTCACACACTTACACACTTACACACTCACTTACACACTTACACACACACTTACACACTCACACANTTACACACTCACTCACACACTCACTCACACACTTACACACTTACACACTCACACACTCACACACTTATACACTCACACACTTACACACTCACTCACACACTCACACACTTACACACTCACACACTCACACACACACTCACACACTTACACACTCACACACTTACACACTCACACACTTACACACTCACACACTCACTCACACACTTACACACTCACACACACACACTCACTCACACACTTACACACTCACACACTCACACACTTACACACGTACACACTCACACACTTACACACTCACACACTCACTTACACACTCACTCACCTACTTACACACTCACACACTTACACACTCACACACTTACACACTCACACACTTACACACTCACCCACTCACACTCACACACTTACACACTCACACACTCACTCACACACTCACACTCACACACTCACTCACACACTCACACACTTACACACTCACACACTTACACACTCACACACTTACACACTCACACACTTACACACTCACACACTCCACTTACACACTTACACACTCACACACTTACACACTCACACACTCACTTACACACTCACACACTCACTCACTTACACACTCACACACTTACACACTCACACACTTACACACTCACACACTTACACACTCACACACTTACACACTCACACACTTACACACTCACACACTTACACACTCACACACTTACACACTCACTCACACACTTACACACTCACACACTCACACACACTCACTCACGTAGTGATGTGTGTGCGTAGTGATGTGTGTATGTTGCATTTCTTTCGCGCCGTACGTAGCCAAGCGTGCTAAGCGGAGGGGGTGTGATGATGATAGCTGTGCTGTAGTGATCGCAGAAGCACAAACATGTGTGTGTGTATAACACAGCTGTGTGTATAACACACTGTGTGTATATAACACTGTGTGTGTATAACACTGTGTGTGTATAACACTGTGTAACACTGTGTGTGNATAACACTGTGTAACACTGTATAACACTGTGTGTGTGTATAACACTGTGTGTATAACACTGTGTAACACTGTGTAACACTGTGTATATAACACTGTGTGTGTGTATAACACTGTGTGTATAACACTGTGTGTGTATAACACTGTAGTGGTGACAGTGACACTGTAGTGGTGACAGTGACACTGTAGTGGTGACAGTGACACTGTAGTGGTGACAGTAACACTGTAGTAGTGACAGTGACACTGTAGTGGTGACAGTAACACTGTAGTGGTGACAGTGACACTGTAGTGGTGACAGTAACACTGTAGTGGTGACAGTGACACTATAGTGGTGACAGTGACACTGTAGTGGTGACAGTAACACTGTAGTGGTGACAGTGACACTGTAGTGGTGACAGTAACACTGTAGTAGTGACAGTGACACTGTAGTGGTGACAGTGACACTGTAGTGGTGACAGTGACACTGTAGTGGTGACAGTGACACTGTAGTAGTGACAGTGACACTGTAGTGGTGACAGTAACACTGTAGTAGTGACAGTGACACTGTAGTAGTGACAGTAACACTGTAGTGGTGACAGTGACACTGTAGTGGTGACAGTAACACTGTAGTGGTGACAGTGACACTGTAGTAGTGACAGTGACACTGTAGTGGTGACAGTAACACTGTAGTAGTGACAGTAACACTGTAGTAGTGACAGTGACACTGTAGTAGTGACAGTAACACTGTAGTGGTGACAGTAACACTGTAGTAGTGACAGTGACACTGTAGTGGTGACAGTGACACTGTAGTGGTGACAGTGACACTGTAGTGGTGACAGTGACACTGTAGTAGTGACAGTGACACTGTAGTGGTGACAGTAACACTGTAGTAGTGACAGTGACACTGTAGTAGTGACAGTAACACTGTAGTGGTGACAGTGACACTGTAGTAGTGACAGTAACACTGTAGTGGTGACAGTAACACTGTAGTAGTGACAGTAACACTGTAGTGGTGACAGTAACACTGTAGTGGTGACAGTAACACTGTAGTGGTGACAGTAACACTGTAGTAGTGACAGTGACACTGTAGTGGTGACAGTAACACTGTAGTGGTGACAGTGACACTGTAGTAGTGACAGTGACACTGTAGTGGTGACAGTAACACTGTAGTGGTGACAGTGACACTGTAGTAGTGACAGTAACAATGTAGTGGTGACAGTGACACTGTAGTAGTGACAGTGACACTGTAGTAGTGACAGTGACACTGTAGTGGTGACAGTGACACTGTAGTAGTGACAGTGACACTGTAGTGGTGACAGTGACACTGTAGTGGTGACAGTGACACTGTAGTAGTGACAGTAACACTGTAGTGGTGACAGTGACACTGTAGTGGTGACAGTGACACTGTAGTAGTGACAGTGACACTGTAGTAGTGACAGTGACACTGTAGTGGTGACAGTGACACTGTAGTGGTGACAGTGACACTGTAGTGGTGACAGTGACACTGTAGTGGTGACAGTGACACTGTAGTGGTGACAGTGACACTGTAGTGGTGACAGTGACACTGTAGTGGTGACAGTGACACTGTAGTGGTGACAGTGACACTGTAGTGGTGACAGTGACACTGTAGTGGTGACAGTGACACTGTAGTGGTGACAGTGACACTGTAGTGGTGACAGTGACACTGTAGTAGTGACAGTGACACTGTAGTGGTGACAGTAACACTGTAGTGGTGACAGTGACACTGTAGTGGTGACAGTGACACTGTAGTAGTGACAGTGACACTGTAGTGGTGACAGTAACACTGTAGTAGTGACAGTGACACTGTAGTGGTGACAGTGATACTGTAGTAGTGACAGTAACACTGTAGTGGTGACAGTGACACTGTAGTGGTGACAGTAACACTGTAGTGGTGACAGTGACACTGTAGTGGTGACAGTAACACTGTAGTGGTGACAGTGACACTGTAGTGGTGACAGTGACACTGTAGTAGTGACAGTGACACTGTAGTGGTGACAGTGACACTGTAGTGGTGACAGTGACACTGTAGTGGTGACAGTGACACTGTAGTGGTGACAGTAACATTGTAATGGTGGCAGTGACACTGTAGTGGTGACAGTAACACTGTAGTGGTGACAGTGACACTGTAGTGGTGACAGTGACACTGTAGTGGTGACAGTAACACTGTAGTGGTGACAGTGACACTGTAGTGGTGACAGTGACACTGTAGTAGTGACAGTGACACTGTAGTGGTGACAGTAACACTGTAGTAGTGACAGTGACACTGTAGTGGTGACAGTGACACTGTAGTAGTGACAGTGACACTGTAGTGGTGACAGTAACACTGTAGTAGTGACAGTGACACTGTAGTAGTGACAGTAACACTGTAGTGGTGACAGTGACACTGTAGTGGTGACAGTGACACTGTAGTGGTGACAGTAACACTGTAGTGGTGACAGTGACACTGTAGTGGTGACAGTGACACTGTAGTGGTGACAGTGACACTGTAGTGGTGACAGTGACACTGTAGTGGTGACAGTGACACTGTAGTGGTGACAGTGACACTGTAGTGGTGGTGATGATGACAGTAGTGGTGGTGGTGGTGGTAGCACCACCACCACCGCCACTGGTGGTGATAGTAGTAGTGGTAGTCCTGTAGTGGTAGTAGTAGTACTGTAACGATGCCAGTACTACTGTAGTGATGACAGTAGTGGTACTGTAGTGGTAGTAGTACTGCTGTAGTGATGACAGTAGTGGTGGTAGCTCCACCACCACCACCACTACTGGTGGTGGTGATGACAGTAGTAGTAGTACTGTAGTGATGACAGTAGTGGTGGTAACTCCACCACCACCACTACTAGTGATGATGGTGGTGGTAGTAGTACTACTGTAGTGATGACAGTAGTGGTGGTGGTAGCTCCACTGGTGGTGATGATGATGACAGTAGTGGTGGTGGTAGCTCCACTGGTGGTGATGATGATGGTAGTAGTAGTACTACTGTAGTGATGACAGTAGTGGTGGTAGCTACACCACCACCACTACTGGTGGTGATGATGATGGTAGTAGTAGTACTGTAGTGATGACAGTAGTGGTGGTAACTCCACCACCACCACCACTACTGGTGATGGTGATGATGGTAGTAGTAGTACTGTAGTGATGACAGTAGTGGTGGTGGTAACTCCACCACCACCACCACTACTGGTGATGGTGATGATGGTAGTAGTAGTACTGTAGTGATGACAGTAGTGGTGGTAACTCCACCACCACCACCACTACTGGTGATGATGACAGTAGTGGTGGTAGTGGTAACTCCACCACCACCACCACTACTGGTGATGGTGATGATGGTAGTAGTAGTACTGTAGTGATGACAGTAGTGGTGGTGGTAACTCCACCACCACCACCACTACTGGTGATGGTGATGATGGTAGTAGTACTACTGTAGTGATGACAGTAGTAGTGGTGGTAACTCCACCACCACCACCACTACTGGTGATGGTGATGATGGTAGTAGTAGTACTGTAGTGATGACAGTAGTAGTGGTGGTAGCTCTACTGGTGGTGATGATGGTGGTGGTAGCTACACCACCATCACCACCACTACTGGTGGTGGTGATGGTGGTGGTAGCTACACCACCACCACTACTGGTGGTGATGGTGGTGATTGTAAGAGAGGCGTCACCACGCACACGCACCGCGTGTTTCTGGCGGTCGCTATGTAAACACACGCGCGTTGCTAGGGTTATTAAAGTGTTATTATTACACATCACACACACACATAACAAACATACACGTGCATACATAGAGACACACACACACATAACAAACATACACGTGCATACATAGAGACACACACACACACTCATACAACACAGGCACAAACATAGACACACATACATAGACACACACAAACACATAGAAAACAGATACACACACACAGTCATACGTACACACAGATACATATTATGTATAGATACACACATTGATACACACGTACACACACACATAACAAACATACACGTGCATACATAGAGACACACACACACACTCATACAACAGAGGCACAAACACAGATACACACACATAGACACACACAAACGCATAGAAAACAGATACACACACACACAGTCATACGTACACACAGATACATATTATGTATAGATACACACATTGATACACACGTACACACACACATAACAAACATACACGTGCATACATAGAGACACACACACACACTCATACAACAGAGGCACAAACACAGATACACACACATAGACACACACAAACACATAGAAAACAGATACACACACACACAGTCATACTTACACACAGATACATATTATGTATAGATACACACAATGATACACACTTATACACATACACATTGACACATAGCAAACAAACATTGCATGTGCATACATAGAGATACATCAAATAACATTGAAACTCACACACAGAATCACACGTGGTCATACAGTAGTGTACAAAGACAAAGATCCCCGTATAGCCTCAACAGACTGTAGGGGCAAGTGCTGTTAGCGAGCACCTATGAAGGCCAGCACCACGCCCGACCGCCTTTGTCTCCCCAGTGGCGATGTTTACTGCACACCGCACCAGGTACTCATTTGAGGCTGAGTCGACCTAGGGGAGGCCCAGGACCGGTTCAGATAATCGTCACTTGGTGTTGGTATACAGACGCACACACAGACACATAGACAAAGGTCCCCCGTGCAGCCTACACTGGCTGTTAGGGCAAGTGCTCTCATCCGGCACCTATGAATGTGGGTTTGTCTCCCCAGTGCCGATGTTTAAGGCTGAGTCGACCTAAGGGAGCGCCCTGTCCGTGAGCGTGAATCGAACTTAATGCAGTGCACAAAGACAAAGACCTCCCCGTATAGCCTTGACAGACTGTTGGGGCAAGTGCTGTGAGCGAACACCTTACATACATACATACACACACAAATAACACGCGACACACACGACACACACGTGCATTCACCCCGTCTTCTTGTCAGCTGTTGTTTTATCTGTCAATGTCACTGTCTCGTGATTGATCTCTCATAGCAGGGAATGCACAGAGGAATGAAACGGCTCCATCGTGGAATGATGCCTCCTTCATTTGTTTTTAGATTCAAGAAGAAGTAAATACAAACACATTCCTCCTGCGGAGGGAGCTGGTAGGAACGTCGGGTTGCTCGGTCAATGGCCTGCAGGGTCAACGGCGGCGTGGTGTATTCCGCAAATATGCCCGACTGTGAGGACGGGCACAAGCCGGCGTGAGTAGGTTAAACGTTGAGTTTTATAAGGGCACCACGGGTGACCAGCCCCTCCCCACCCAGCCCCACCCTCCCCACCCAGCCCCTCCCCACCCAGCCCCACCCCTCCCCACCCAGCCCCTCCTCACCCATCTCACCCAGCCCCTCCCCACCCTCCCTCCCAACCCAGCCCCTCCCCACCCAGCCCCTCCCACCCTCCCCTCCCCACCCAGCCCCACCCTCCCCACCCAGCCCTCCCCACCCTCCCTCCCCACCCAGCCCCTCCCTGCACGACGGACACGATAATCCCCTGTGGGCTGGTGTAACCAGGAGGTTCCTACCAGTATCAACAACGATATCTCTCCGGCTTCTCTACGTTATGTGGGGGTGGGGCATTGCCCGAAACGTCGCCTATTATCGATGTGTTTTTTGTCCTACAGCATCGGTTAAGTATTTATGACACTGCCCCGATTGTGTTGATTTGTTATTTTGCGTGTGCACCACTGCCAACGCAGCAGCATCGCCAAAAAATGTGTTCTGCTCGATCAATTAGGGAGATTTAAAACTTACTTGAATATAGACAGACCCATTAGGCTCATATCGCACACGCTGTGCATTCAATTGTTTCAACTTGGAACGAGCCGCAACCACGCTACTCGCTCGCCCTCGCAGAGAGAGGGGACGACTCAAAGGCCCCAGGAGGACGAAATCAATATATTAAGGTGTTATTGACCAATTAAACTAAAACTGAACAATTTTTTTTTTATTTTACCAGGTAAGGCCCACTGAGCCATACGGCTCTTTTTCAGAAGCGACACGGCCACAAACGAAGGCTCGTGGAAATGCATTTCAGCAACATCTAAACGCAATGTCTAAATGTGGGGGTAACAACCGGAGGACCCGGAGAAAAATCACCGCGACCACGGGAGAGAGAGAGACACCGCACACTCCAAATATACAGCAGCAGGCGTCCGGGTCTGGATCGAACCCTCCGCCTCCTGCATAGCAGGCGAGGTGGTTAACAATCTTGCCACCGTGGCGCCCAATAAATGAGTGTTTGCGTGACAGGAGTAAACCGGAGCACCCGGACAAGACCGACGCGTGTGAAAGGGGCCACGCTCGATCCCGTCCACATTGCACAGCTCGAGTCAACGCTTGCTGCGCCGTCCTCTACGCGGCAAGCCCAACGTGCGCGCGCGCGGGTGGGTGGGTGGGCGGGTGGGTGGGAGGGTGTGTGGGTGGGCTGGTGGGTGGGCGGGTGGGTGGGTGGGCGGGTGGGAGGGTGGGAGGGTGTGTGGGTGGGCTGGTGGGTGGTGGGTGGGCGGGTGGGTGGGAGGGTGTGTGGGTGGGCTGGTGGGTGGGCGGGTGGGTGGGTGGGCGGTGGGAGGGTGGGCTGGTGGGCGGTGGCGGTGGGTGGGCGGGTGGGTCGGTGGGTGGGTTGGTGGGTCGTTGGGTGGGCGGGCGGGCGGGTGGGCAGGTGGTTCGGTGGGTGGGTTGGTGGGTCTGTGGGTGGGTGGGCGGTGGGCGGGTGGGTCGGCGGGTGGGTTGGTGGGTCGTTGGGTGGGCGGGCGGCGGGTGGGTGGGTTGGTGGGTCGTTGGGTGGGCGGGCGGGCGGGTGGGCGGGTGGTTCGGTGGTGGGTTGGTGGGTCTGTGGGTGGGTGGGCGGGTGGGTGGGTGGATGGGTGGGCGGGTGGGTGGATGGGTGGGCGGGTGGGTGGGTGGGTTGGTGGGTCGGTGGGTCGGTGGGTGGGCGGGCGGGCGGGTGGATGGGTGGGTGCCCCTTCTCACCTGGGCGTTGAGAGCAGAATCTCGGGCGCGCGGTACCAGCGCGTGGCGACGCATTCGGTGAGCGCCGGGTCGCCCCTCACTCCTCCTCCTCCTCCTCCGACGCCACTGCCCGCGCCGCCCTCCACGGCGAGCGGTCCGACGGAGCGAGCGAGCCCAAAGTCGCACACCTTCACCACGCACTCGCTGTTCAGCAGCACGTTCGACGGCTGCGGAGGAGACACGGCACCGGACGAGTTACGCTTGAAACGGCGCGCCTCCGTGACCTAACGGGACGGCTTGAGAAAGCGGATTCTCTTCGCGTGCGGCGTTGAGGGAACGGGGAAGGAAGAAAAGCGGCTGACTGCCCACCCGCCCGCACGCACACACACTCACCTATTCACCCACTACTTTTTTTTTTGTCAAGGCGCTCTTCCCCCCTCCAACCCAGCTTAAAAAGACGCTCCAAGCCTGGGGTTGTCATTCAGACTCTGTCTTCTCGACAGACCTGTTCTTCACCTGAGGACGGCTGCTTGCGTTGTGGCCGAAACGTCGTGAGAATTATTTTATTATGTTTTATTTTTATTATTTTATTACTTCCCTTCTACGTGACTTTACCGAAAGAACCAAGAAGATGAAGACACCCACTACCTGTTCACTTTGCGCGGCAACGTGCCGCACACCTGCTCACCCGTTCACTTACTCACCCACTCGCATACCAACCCACTCACCCACCTCCTCACGCACTCGCTCACCCAATGGCGATGTTTACACACCACACCAGGTACTCATTTGAGGCTGAGTCGAACTAGGGGAGGCCCAGGACCGGTTCAGATATTCGTCACTTGGTGTTAGCCGTGAGCGGGGATCGAACTGCCGTCACTAGGTTCGTAGCTCGGCGCGCATACCGCTACACACTAGCGCTCTGCCACAAAGACGAAGAAAATCCCCTATATAGCCTCAAACAGATTATAGATTTGAAGCTTTCGTGACTGCAAGGAATCATATTCTTAGTTTTTTTCCTAACAGCGTGCTTCAGCCGCACCGAACCTCACAAAAATAATATCCAGGGCCTACCTTGGCTCCTCCCACCCTCAACCAGTATATATACAAGTACTGTGTTCTTGGAATTTCTCTCACTTGATACAGCTATCGTGCTGTGACAGTTCCACCTGAAGACGGAAGCTTGTGTTGCCTCCAAAACATCGTGATTTTATTTTACTTTTATTTTACTTTTATTAATTTTAATTTTTTACCTACGTGACTTTACCGAAAAAACCTAAGAATATCAAACAGACTTTTTCAGGGCAAGCGCGCACGCACAACGGCAAAGACGGCGGCAACAACAAGAGCAGCCACCCGGCTCCGGTTCAACGGCGGGCCATGTCGCTGCGACTCCCGTGCCAGGCTAGGTGCGCCACGAGACCTTGTGGTCGCGGTGGATGACGTTGCCGGAGTGGATGTACTTGGTCGCCTTGAGCAGCTGGTACATGATATAGCGCTTGTGGATGTCCTTGAGGATTCGCCCCTTCCTGATCACAGCGTGCAGGTCCGTGTCTGCAGTGACACGCGGATGGGAAGCACGAACGAATGAATTGATGAATGCAGGGGTGTCCAAACTTTCTGCAAAGAGGGCCACATTTGATAAAGTGAAGATGCCCGGGGGCCAATAGTTCCTTTTGACATTGTTTTAACCACAAAAGTTACGTGGAAATACACACTGTTATAAAAAAAATTCATTGTCACAATTACCTTGATTTTTCAAATGACAATGTAACCAAATATAAGCCACTCAGGCAGACGGGAACAACTCTAAAAACGCAATTCTGTCTTTCATTCAGTCAGATAACATTGAACAAACCGTATAGAATACCTTACATTTCCATGAGTTTTATGATGTATTTATTCTGACAGAGCTGGCGAGCCATAACTAACACGTTATAAGACCGAAGCTGCGGGTCGTATGAAATCTGTCCGCGGGCCGTGATTGGCCCGCGAGCCGGACTTTGGACATGCCTGGATTAATGCAAGGCTTGCGGAGTGTCACGAGGGACTAACCATGAGCTCACAGTTGACGAGGCTTGTTGTCATCACCAGCGAAACGTCATGCGCGAATTGTAAATGTTGCAGGTTTATTGTCCAACACACCGGTGTGCTCAACTAGTAACTAATTGGCACGTTTTGTTTATGTGACAACCCTTACTAATTGGCTGTGGCGGGTTTAACGACAAACTTACGCGATCCAACCCAAGAAAAACTTTTTTTATGGATAATATTGCTCGTGAAAGCCTACCTGTTAAACTGAAAAAAAAATATTCAGGCGAATTTACGAACAGACAGACAGAAGGGGTGGATGGGAATAAATGAAAGGGCATTGAATGCAAAGGAATTGACAATCTGATAGATGATGGTCGGGAAAGCAGGATAACTGAAGGATGCACAGACGAACGCAAAGGACTGAAAGGAAATTGAAATTGAAAGTGGTGGAATTGACAATCCGACGGATGATGGTCGGGAATGAATACAGGAGAATTGTAGGATGCACAGATGAATTAAAGGAATAGAAAGGAAATTCAATGCAGGGGAAATGACAATCTGACTGACGATGGTAGGGAATGAATGCAACTGATCGATGGCCGCATCACCTGAACTGACAACGTAGTTACTACGCCACTGGAATGATTGCATGGAAGGAGTGCGTGGGAAATAATAATTTAATCTCACATTTCTCCGCATTGCACGAAGCTCCCAGAAAGCGAGACGCACACACTGCACCTTGCGTTCCTGGGTATCTACAAAGTTCTACAAATCGGGCTGAGCTTGTGAGATCCATCAAGATTGGTCAGTCCAGGAGATTCAATCCCAGGCACGAGAGTGCAGTTGTGTACAAGTGGTAGGACTAGGAGTGGTCTGGGGAGAGGTAATGTAGTGGTCAGCGCACTGCGCCGCACACCTGGTGCGTGATCCAGGTTCCTGCTTACGGCCGAGGATCAGTGATGAGAATTTGAACTGACCCTGGTCTTCCCCAAGGCCGAATCGGCATTAAATAACAACCTGGAGCGGCGTGTAAAACTTCAGCTCTGGGGAGACAAAGGCAGCCGTGCTCGGAGCGAGTTGCATCTTCGTTGTGCTCGTGGGAGTATACATGCAGCGTCTGTGCGATCCCAGTTTGAATACCGCCCTTGGGTAACATCAGCGGCAAACATCTGAACCGGTGATGGGTTCGACTGGGCGTCAAATCAGCTTGTGGCGTGGTGTGTGAATGTCGTGGGGGCTGGGAAGGCCTTCATATTAGAGAGCTCGCAAGCAGCACTTGGCCCAAGAATCTGTGTAGGCTACACCAGGGGGCAGGGGCGGTGGGGAGCTTTGTCTTTGTCATTGTGGTAGGAGGAGGTTGTGGGGTCACGAGGAACGAACCCATGAACTCGAAGATGAGATAGATGTCACGGTCGTTGTCCGCGCGGATGATGTTCTTGAGTTTCACGATGTTGGGGTGGTCAAACTCCTGGTGACAGGGAGACCGAGGAAAGTCATCGATTGGCAATCTTAGAGTTGAAGAATCATAATTAATTCACCAAAAATTCGTACCTTGTAAGAAGGGCCATTGTTCAAAATGTCACCTATTATAACTGATAAGCGTTTTATTTTTATTATTATTAATTGTGCTTGTGCATCAGCATAACCTAAACATATATATATCTTCTTGGTTCTTTCGGTAAAGTCACGTAGAAGGGAAGTGAGAAATATATTATTATATTATTATTATATTATTATATAATAATATAATATTATTATATAATAATATAATATAAATGTATTATATTATATTTTATATATTTTTTATATTATTTATTATGTTTTATTTTTATTATTTTATTACTTCCATTCTACGTGAATTTACAGAAAGAACCAAGAAGATGAATCCCTGCAGTCACGAAAGCTTTAAATCGAAATATATATAACTAATTAATTGGTCGTTCAAAACCGAAGCTCAAATGGGTGCAGAGCAGTGCTCAGCTCTGGTGGAAGAAATGAGCCAGTGGTGGACATTGCACATTCTCATGAGAAAGACCAGGCTACCAATAAGATGACCACCGTTAGCTTTGGATGGATGATGGTGCTGATAATAATAATGATGATGCTATGATGAGCACATAAATGATGATTAAGATGAAACTGATGATCACAATGATGAAATGATGATTACCATGATAACAGGGATGATGATAGTTACGATGAAATAAACACTTTAAATTAGCTCACCTTTAAAAACATTACTTCTCGAAATGTTCTCTGTATAGAAAAATAAACCCACACACGCGCACACGTGCACGCATGATTAAAAATATACACGACATACATTGTACACACGCCACCTTACAGATACGCACATCTCTAAACACTCATACCACCATACTTTATCCATTACAAGTTGACCAAAAATATTCTCAAATCTCATTTTGTGTTCAGGTTTCAAATGTGAGTTACCGGTTATTTGTGAACTTTCTCATAAATTCTGAAAGAAATATTTAATGCGGTCGCTGGTAGGGTGGAGTAGGAAAGTCTACAGTCACAGCTGCAGCGAGGGGTAGACTGGATGTTGTATGCCGAGCCGGAGAAACCCGGTTGCAAATTAAAGCCTGCAGATTTGACCTTTGATCAATTGTAAAACTTTAGCTCGCCAGAAATCGAGTTTTCAATATTCATACCACAGACCAGGGGTCGGGAACCTTTTTGACTGGGAGAGCCATAAAAGCCAAATATTTCTAAATATCTTTCATTGAGAGCCATATAGTATTTTTAACGTATAATAAATTAAATACGTCTTACTTTTAATGCGACTTGTGGTCACGGGACCCGTGACCCGTGAAATTTATCTTCAAAACAAATTTTTGTTTACTTTAAAATGACACAGTATTATTAAGCAATATTACAAGTTTTTTAAATCTTAATTATGGAGCTTTCGTGACTGCAGGAATTATTCTTTGGTTCTTTCGGTTAAGTCACGTCTAAATTTTTATTTTAATTTATTATTTTATCTTTAGACGTGACTTAACCGAAAGAACCAAAGAATAAGTTTTTTAAAATCAGTTCCAAACTGATTTTTTTTTAATAAAAAAAAAAATTTCAACTCAAAATTGTCTGGGAGCCATATGCCGTCACCGGAAGAGCCATATATGGCTCGCGAGCCATAGGTTCCCGACCGCTGCCACAGATAATCAATGATGGGGGAAATTGAGTGTTAGGAAAATTGAGTGACAAATAATTGCATTTCAGATTACTGAGTATTGAGAAATCAAATGTTTAAAAATCGAGTTTTCGACACCGAATTGCAAATATTTGAGTCTCAGATTATTCAGCAGCTAATGAATCAAGTTGGAATAGGACTTTACGCCAAGTCATATAATTCAGTTTTGCATAATCGAGTCTCTCATAATGGTTTTTGATAAGTGAGTTGGAGATCGTCGGATAACCAAATTACAGATGAGCAAGTTTGAGACAATCAGTGACAAATGGGAGAGTTGAAGAGAAATGGAATTGAGGCTCTTTGGGTTTACAATAAACTAGCTGCATATTCTTAGGTTTTTTCGGTAAAGTCACGTAGGTAATAAATTAAAATTAATAAAAGTAAAAAAATAAAAATCACGACGTTTCGGAGGCAACACAAGCTTCCGTCTTCAGGTGGAAACGTCACAGCACGATAGCTGTATCAAGTGAGAAAAATCCCAAGAAAAAGTCCTTGTATATATACTGGTTGAGGGTGGGAGGAGCCAAGGTAGGCCCTGAATTTTTTTTACTTTTATTATTTTTTTACCTACGTGACTTTACCGAAAAACCTAAGAATATAAATCCTTGCAGTCACGAAAGCTTCAAATCTAGAATCCAGCTGCAGGTGCGAGGTGGATTCCCAGTCAAAATGGAACGTTGGGTCAACGTTGGGTCAACGTTGCAGGTTCACTGAGTTGTGGCATCGCAATAGCGCGAGAGGTGGTGGCGGTGGTGGCGGTGGCTTGTGGAAGCGTTCATCCAGCAGCGGATTGCCCCTGGCTGGCCACGCTGATGCTGTGCCGCTGATTCGGCTTGCCTGTGCGTCCGTACGGTTACGGAATGCGTCGAAAATTTTCTTGATGGCGACAACTTCTTCTGTCGTGCGGTCGATGGCCTTCCACACAATCCCATAGGCCTACACGCACACAGACATCACACACACACACACCGTTATACACACTACCTCCATGCATTTATATTTATACAGGCGACACAAAACACACGACTCTTTCCATAACCCTTCCACACAATCCCATAGGCCTACACGCACACAGACATCACACACACACACCGTTATACACACTACCTCCATGCATTTATATTTATACAGGCGACACAAAACACACGACTCTTTCCATAACCCTTCCACACAATCCCATAGGCCGACACTCATAGACGTGAAGGCAAAGACAAAGATTCCACGCATAGCCTTAACAGGCGTTTGTGGCAAGTGTTGTTAGTGAGTACCTTTGAAGGCAACACAGCACACGAGGGAGTGGATGGCCATCCCACGCCCGGCCGCCTTTGTCTCCCCACTGGCAATGTTTACACACCACACCAGGTACTAATTTGTGACTGAGGCAACCTTGGGAGGCTCAGCACCGGGTGGTTCAGATAATCGTCAATGGTGTGCTAACCACTGCGCCACCGCTCCCCATATTTTTACACAAAAATAAAGATCCCCTTATAGCCTGAACAGACTTTTGGTGCACACACACACACCACAATACAAACACACGCTACGTACACACACACACACACACCACTCTTACCCTAACCCTTCAGCACCAACCGATACGCACACGGTAATCATCTCCACGTGTACATGACAATCAGCTAATCTGCATTGTGTGTGTACAAATACCCAGGTCCTTAAAACCCATTTCAATTAATGAGAATTAATTTGGGAATCTATGGTGGCCGTTTACGCAAATGACGTCTAACTACGGCGGGGGGGGGGGAGGAGACCTTTACAGCTGATTATTCGGCTTTTCGACCGTTCAAGTGTCTCAATATGATTTTGTTTAGCCAAGCTGGGAAAAGTCATCAAGTCACCGGGGCTAGGATTGCGAGGGTGACCTTTACGCATCGAAATGACAGAAGTCAAACAAACAAAATAAAGTCACGAGGCAAGGAAGCAAACGTAAATCTGGACAACAACAACAACAACCGCGGCACGAGAGGCAATGAAAATACGGTATTGCAGGAACACAAATCGATGGCAAATACATTCCGTGTGACGCAAATCGGCTCGGGTAGATGAACCCTATCGATTTAGATTTGAAGCTTTCGTGACTGCAATGATTCATATTGTTAGGTTTTTTCGGTAAAGTCACGTAGGTAAAAAAATAAAAGTAAAATAAGAATAAAATAAAAATCACGACGTTTCGGAGGCAGCACAAGCCTCCGTCTTCAGGTGGAACCGTCACAGCACGATAGCTGTATCAAGTGAGAGTTTTACTTTTATTAATTTAACTTTTCTACCTACGTTACTTTACCGAAAAAACCTAACAATATGAACCCTATCGACTTATCACGACACATTTACAAATGGAGTCAACAAGCAGGTAACTATTGCTCTTAGCATGCAATGAGAATAACTTATACTGGAGGAATCCGAAGAGCTATAAATCTATTTTTAAATCCTTTATATTAAGTTCGCTTGCTTGCTTGCTTACGACCGTGCAAATCTTTCGGTCGTTTTTTAACCCACTTCCCGTGATCCAATCGAGCTGACATTTTGCACACAGACTCGTTGTGCGTGACAATTAATTTTCGTGAAATTTTATTTTCAAATTTTACACTTTTTAGGTAATTTTTTTCAATTACCAATTGCTTAATGGTGGCAGGCAATCATCTGACCCATAGGTGGCAGCCATCTCAAGCCAGAGGACGAGAGGACTCTAGCCGCCACGCATATAAAGGATTTAGAGTGAAAAACTTTGTTTTTACGGGTTAATTTTTTAAACCCTTTATATTAAGTTCACTTGCTTGCTTGCTTGCGCGCTTACGACCGTGCAAATCTTTCGGTCGTTTTTTAACCCACTTCCCGTGATCCAATCGAGCTGACATATTGCACACAGACTCGTTGTGCGTGACAATTTGTATTAGTGAAAAATTTTTCCCCAAAATTTTACACTTTTTAGGAAATTTTTTTTTTCATATTTAATTTAAAATACCAATGTGATAAAAATGAAACTCTTACTCAAGAAAAACAGAAATTAATAATAAAATAAAACTGATGCCACGCATATAAAGGATTTATAGTGAAAAACTTTGTTTTTACGGGTTAATTTTTTCACATGTCCAGTCGGGCGTGTAAGATCGTTACAACAACAAACAAAACAAAGACACGATCATCGTGCGATCAGACAACGGCATGCGACTCACGTGCAAATTCCACCTTAAATTGACGCTGAGAATCTACGGTTTTGCACCGAATCGTGCCATTAAGATGGGAGAGTAAAGACACCAATGATTTCGATTTAAAGCTTTCGTGGCTGCAGGGATTCATCTTCTTGGTTCTTTCGGTAGAGTCACGTAGAATGGAAATAATAAAGTAATAAAAATAAAACATAATAAAAACGTCGTGAGAATAATTTTATTATGTTTTATTTTTATTATTTTATTATTTCCATTCTACATGACTTTACCGAAAGAACCAAGAAGATGAACACCAATGATGTATTTGAAGCGAAGAAATCGGCGGTGTTTTGTGCACTCGTCCACAGGGAGCGAATGAGCACCACGTGATGTTTTGGGGGGCACGTGTTCGTTGGCAGGCAAAGGTGCAGCCCTGCAACTGCCTCCACTCGAGCCAGCTCTCGAGGGTATTTGGTCTACTCTTTCACGTTCACTAGGCATATCCAAAAGAGGTGGGTGGACCCTTGGGAAAGTGGTGGGGGGGGGTGCAGGGGAGGGAGTCGTTCAATTTGAATGGGATTCCCCGTAGTGGGTATCGTTGTACATGCACACAAAGACAAAGAACCCCCGTATAGCCTTAACATACTTTTGGGGAAAGTGCTGTTAGCGAGCGTGGCCAGCACCACGCCTCGCTGTTTTTGTCTCCCAAGTGGCGATGTTTACACATTGCACCAGGTACTAAGTCGACTTACACACACACACTATACATAAACACGCGACATTGTGTACGTACACACAGAACAGCATTACCCTAACCTCCCCATACAATATAATACATTACTGTATTGTGCTTGCACATGCATCAAAATAAACAAATACCATCAACCGCATCATCAGTATCATCACCAGGCCAATGCGCATACCTCCTTCATACATCAAAAAAACAGACACAATGTATGTATGTTCAACTTGTGATAATTGGTTTTTTGTGAGACTAGGCTCTAAGAAAAGCTGTCACATGGTACACCATGTGAGACTAGGCTCTAAGAAAAGCTGTCTCGGGTGTGGACCAATCAACTTCAAGGACAGTGCATACATTATCAGAGTTGTGTTTTTTGTTTGCATTATGACTGCAGGTATTGTGGTCTATGCAAACATGACTCCTCGCAAAAAGGTGTCAGTTTTGTTGCCAGATAAAAGGGTAAAAAACCAATTATCATATTTTGCTACTGGCAAATGAGGTTCCAATGGTATGTTCAACTTATTTCGCACAATTCTTAGCCAACCCTGCCACAGGCGTGAGACTGTGGCCATGCAAGGCAAACCATGGGCCAATACAGGAAACCCACACAGCCACATTGAGGTACGCAGAGGCCCACACAGATACAAAGAGACTCACAGAGACTCATAGAGACCCATAGAGGCCCTTAGGGATATATTGAAGACAAGCCACAGTTGAGCAATTGTGGCCACGAAACGCAAACTATGATCTGCGCCCAATGAACAGAGGGACAGCGACATGAACACTGTCTATGCTGAAGCCCTCTCATCGTGGCTAGCAGCAGCAGACCTCAACTCTGGCGTGGAGATCTTGAATCACATTTCTGCCACGCACAAGAATAGAAAAATCACTTTTACCAGTGGCAAAATATAGTAATAGGTTTTTACCCTTTCAACTGGTACAAAAACTGACACTGAAAATCATTATCATTATCAGAGTTGTTTCTTTTGACTGCTTGTGTTGTGGTTATTGCAAACATGATGCCTTGTATAAAGGTGTCAGTTTTTGTACCAGTTGAAAGGGTAAAAACCTATTACTATTAAAACTACTACTCAAGTAAAAATATTGTTTACCAGGTAAGACCCACTGAACTTGTAGCTCTTTTTCAGAAGCGACCTGGTCACAAATGATAGCTCAACGAAGTGGCTTGTCGTATGGACATTTATAGCAGCCAAATACTCCGAACTCGTGATGTTGATTCTAAATGTGGAGTACAAAACCAGAGGACCCGGAGAAAAATCCACGCAACCACCGAGAGAGCAAATTCCAAATATACAGCAGCAGACATCAGGGTCAGGATCGAACCCATGACATCATGTATACCAGGCGAGGGAGATAACATCTCACCACCGTGGTGCCCACACATACTTACACGCATATCACGATCTATCGATGGATAGATTGACGTTATTTTGTAGAACTTTGAGTTCTCCTTTTGAAGGGCGACCCGAGTCATAGATTTGCAATGATCTACACCAACATGTAAATAATCTGCAATAGAAGCTTTTCGTATGGAGCCAAATGCAAAACAACACCATTAGGAAATTGCACACAATACACTCAAACGTCTGTCCATATGCACGTAAACATACATACACAGAGACAAAGATACCCCGTGCAGCCTTCACGAATTGTCGGGGCAAGTGCTGATAACGAGTAGCTCCGATGAAGGAGACACGGCACACGAGGGGTGGTGTGGTCAACACCGTCCGGGCGGCCTTTGTCTCTCCACTACTGACTCATTTAAGGGTTGTGCTGACCTAGTGGAGTCCCAGGCCGGGAATCGAACCTAGAACTCCGGGTTAGAAACGTAGTGCGCTAACCACTGACCCACCGCTACACCCATCCACACACACCACTACCCACCCACCACCGTACCTCCAATACAAATGATTTGGTGACACTGCATTGGCAGTGGTGGACAAGTTGATATTGTAATAGGCGACGTTTCGGGCTATGGCCCTTTGTCATAATATATAGGACGGCCAGAGAGAGATAGAGTAGATAAGAGTTGGATACTGCTGTATACACTGCGGGACTGCACTAAACACCAAAGAAATGCCACAATACACATCACCAACACATTCCTGCTGCGGAGGGAGCTGGTAGGAACGTTGGGTTGCTCGGTCAATGGCCAGGGTCAACGGCGGCGTGGTGTATTCCGCAAATATGCCCGACTGTGAGGGCGGGCACAAGCCGGCGTGAGTAGGTTAAACGTTGAGTTTTAGAAGGGCACCACGGGGTGACCAGCCCCTCCCCACCCAGCCCCACCCTCCCACCCCCACCCAGCCCCACCGTTCCCACCCAGCGTCTCCCCACCCAGCCACACCCCACCCAGCCCCTCCCCACCCAGCCCCACCCCTCCACCCCCCACCAGCCCCACCGTTCCCACCCAGCGCCTCCCCACCCTCCCCTCCCCACCCTCACCTCCCCACCCAGCCCTCCCACCCAGCCCCACCCCTCCCACCCCCCACCCAGCCCTCCCCACCCAGCCCCTCCCCATCCTCCCCTCCTCACCCAGCCCCTCCCTGCACGACGGACGGACACAATAATCCCCTGTGGGCTGGTGTAACCAGGAGGTTCCTACCAGTATAACACGTGCCAATAACGCACGTGTACCATGCGTCTGAATGTACGTACAAGATAAAGGCGCAGCCCTGCAATAGCTCGCTCTCACGCCACTGCTGGCGGAAGGGCTTCCACTAGAGGGAGCTCTAGAGGAGGTTTAACTCTTCCATACGTCCTCGAAAGAGTTGTAAGTTACCCACATTTTAGACCTATTGACGTCTGAGTGCAGGTGGCTGTGTGGGGTGGGAATTTAGAGAGAGAGAGCGAAATAAACTTGCCCTTCTTCTTGGTTCTTTCGGTAAAGTCACGTAGAAGGAAAATAATAAAATGACAAAAATAAAACATAATAAAAAAATAATAAAATAATTCTCACGACGTTTCGGCCACAACGCAAGCAGCCGTCTTCAGGTGGAGAACAGGTCTGTCGAGAAGGCAGAGTCTGACGGCTGCTTGCGTTGTGGCCGAAACGTCGTGAGAATTATTTTATTACGTTTAATTTTTGTCATTTTATTATTTTCCTTCTACGTGACTTTACCGAAAGAACCAAGAAGATGAAGCCCTGCAGTCACGAAAGCTTTATCAAACTTGCTCTTCCTCTAAGCTGCCACGCCCGGTCGAACGGCTCGCCTACTCTTGCAAGTCAAGCTCGACAACCATTACATCACAGCAGCAGCGCAGCCTTACCGCGGTGATAGTGTTGCTTATATATATTAATGCGCGCGTATATTGTACAATATTTACGGTACGTGTCTGTGTGTGTGTGTCAGTCAGCTGTGTGCAGCAGTCTCCGATGTAACAGAGGGTCTCTGGCTCCATTAGGCTCAGAGCGAAACTTCCGTGTCGCCGACTCTAAAATGTTTACTCCGTTGCCAGGTAAACAGAAGCGCTGTTCACGTATCCCACCATCATCACATCAACCACCGCAAACCCCCACACCCCAACCCGCACCAGCCACGGATACGGGCATCGTTTGCAATGCCCTCTCTCTCTCTGTGTCTCTGTAGACTTGACATAGGGAACACGAGGAGGGCAAAAGCTGCTACAGCTGCCGCTGCTGCTGTTGCTGCTGGGTCAATGAAACCCGTCTCTCTGCCTCTTCTCGATCTCTTGTGTGCCCTCTTTGTCTCTCTCTCTCTATCTGGTCAAAAACCGGTCCACGGTTTGGTGGTTTTGAACGCAGTTGGCAATCGGTGGTAATTGTGCGCGCTCAAAATGTCGGTGGAATAATAACACTGGTCAACACACTTTTTCTGGCATAAGGTATTCCAACGGTGTTAATGTAATTTTGGGGTGCTGATTCCAAATCTGGCATCAGTTTTTGTCTATCACATCAGGTTTTTGAGATATCAAATATTGCATTTTCAATAAAAACTGCAGAAGAAAAATATTAAATCAATTTGGATATCTACGTAAAATGATATTATAAACACACTATCCTAAAAATACAGCACCATATTTTAACACTAAAGCAGTCACTGACTCGCAACAACTTGCAATCATAAGTGACAGAGTTAATTTCGGGTAAAATCAATGAAAATGGGGTAAGCCGATAGCATAAAAATGAGATGTGATAGAGCAAATCTGAGATCAGATTTGGAATCAGCACCCTGAAATTAGTCTAAAACAGCTGCAAAAGTCCAGGCCAAATTTTTTTGTTGATCAGTGTAATAATGTGATGTGTGAAAAAAGGTCTGGTGGTTTCTCAAATATTTTTTGGGGTTTTTCGGTGAAGTCACATAGATGGGTTCAGGAGGAGGACGACCGCTTGTGTTGTGATCGAAACATCGTAGTTTTTTTCTTTCTTTGAACCTATCTACGTGAATTTATCGACAGCTTAGACGGTGTCAGCTAACCCCAGCCCATGTTCTCCGATGCAAGTGTTTCGCATTCTAATTATGATCTTCGTAAAGCTTTGACGATCGTATCATCATAATCGGCCACGATCAATCCAAGCCGCCGCTAAATCTCGCGGTCTCGTGGATGATGTCATCGTTCCATCTCAATATCTGTGTGAAGAATAGTAATTTAAAAAGACATTAACATTAATGTGCTATGAATAATTGTATTTTTCCCCCCCACGAAACGTCGCCAATTTTTGTTCCCTTTTAAGGCCACGCACAAGCGGTGTTATTGACGGGCTGTGTTTGGTTTTCTGTTGTTGTTGTCGTTGTTGTTTATTAATTGTCACCGCTGTTAGCGCAGCAACCTCGCAAAATAATGTTTTTTTTACAAAAATTGAACGGTTACACCAAGTCCTCGCGACCCTAACACCACCACCACCACCACACTCCCAATTTACTACTCCCCATTCAAATTAACTCCTTCCACGCTGCCCGATTGTTAAATACGTCCCATGCGACGGACTAAGCAATTGATGCCATGTTCGTCGCGTTCAACACGTGTACATGTACACACACACGCGAAGCACGCGTACAAACACACACATGGAACACGTGCAAACACAAATACAAAGCTAAATATCCCCCGTATAGCCCAAACATTATTTTGGGCCAAGTAAACACGTCGAATGCTTTGCGCGCGGCGTGTTTAACAATCATCCGGCGCGTGCGGCATGCAACGAGTTTCATTTAAATGGGAAGGGGTACATTGGTCTACGCTGACAGACGCAGCGTGGTGGCCGTGGGGGTTTGCGATGAATGAAGTCTGGAAGACCCCGAGTACTTACTGACTGAGCTTGCATGGTGGGGTGGAGAGGGGGGGATAAAACAAATGTGGACACTACAAACTGAGAAACGGACTCGGAGACACACTTTTTGCCAAAGAATACCGCGTCAACCCATACGGAGCACGGGGTGACCACTACGGTCTGAATTGGTCTGTAATAAGGTAGGGGCACTGATAAGGGGTTGACAGGTATGCCAAAGCCATTCACAGCGACCACCAGGATATGTTTTTCCCCACAACTCGTCGTATATGGCAGCGACATTATATGGCCACGTGCTAATAAAGAAGGTACATTGCCCAAAACGTCACAAATTATACATTTGTTCTCCTTATAAGGGCACACGCGCGCACACACATGGGTTTTAACGGAAAGCGTTGAGCTGATTTTATTGTTATTGTTTTTATCGCAGTAATCAAATATATATCCATCCACTGACCAATTCTTGCTGGCATCATCACGTCCTTTGGTTTTGGTCGTTCGTGCTTTCGCTAGCCTGACTCTGCTCTGCTGATGAGGCCAAATGATCAAAACCGGTCCAAAGTCTTAGTGTTGAATACAAATAATGCTGCAGGGTTGCCAAATGTTATTGGGGTGAGGATAGGGTCCTGTAGGTTTCTTCATGCACTTTCAGATACAGCAATTAGATCAGCTCAAGTGATCTCGCTCAGCAGTGGATAGATCAAGGTTGACGATGGTTAGGTGTTTTTATAAAGTATCACGGTCATAATTGTTCATATCTTCATCGTTATTACGTCATCACCACGATGAAAATTTTTGGCATGACCATTGTAAACATAATCATGATGATGTATCATTATTAACACCAGCAAAAGCATCGGCATCATACGGATCACCATTATCAACAGCAAAAGCATCATCATCAAGAGCAGCATCAGTTAGCAGCAGTATCATCATCTGCAACAGCAGGGGTAGAGGTCACCCACATTACAATCATCATCATCAAGGCAACTTAATCATTATCATCATTACCATCTGTAATTTTAAATGTATCAGCGGCGTTGTGTAAAGTAAAGCCCACACAGACCTACTCTTTGGTTCTTTCGGTAAAGTCACGTATAAAAAGAAAATAATACATTAAATACTAGCATACGACGTTTCGATTGCAACACAAGCAATCATCATCAGGTATAAATGAAATAGAAACACAAATCTAGTATTACATTATGTATTACATCACATTTCTAAGTATACTAGATTTGTGTTTCTATTTCATTTATACCTGATGATGATTGCTTGTGTTGCAAATCTAGTATACTTAGAAATGTAATGTAATACATTAATACATTACATTTCTAAGTATACTAGATTTCTGTTTCTATTTCATTTATACCTGATGATGATTGCTTGTGTTGCAATCGAAACGTCGTATGCTAGTTTTTAATTTATTATTTTCTTTTTATACGTGACTTTACCGAAAGAACCAAAGAGTAATAATGCAGTCACGAAAGCTCCAAATGAAGATCCCACACACAGACTGCCACAAATCACGCCGCACACACAGTGACATCTCATCGCAGTGGCTCCCCGTGTTGTTTGCATCTGTCACAAGATCGCCCGTGCAAAATTAATATCATCACAGTGGGCTGTCAGCCGGTACTGTGAAAAAATACTGAATGAGTTACCCACACGCTCACTCTCCACATCACACTGACCACACTCGTGCACGATCACGTACACACCAGCAACCACACTTACCACACACACGACATCACACTCACCATAAAAACCTTAGCACCGCACACACGCACCGCAAATCACGCTGTATCGCCTCTCCATACACACCAATCACAGACACCATAGCAATCACCCCACGTACAGATACTACAACATACTCCCACATCGCACCCACTCCACAAAGACAATCACTCATCACAATACAAATCAACAATTACATACACATCACACTCACCGGTGGCGCACCGCACCGCACCAGGTACTCAATTTAAGGCTGAGTCGATCTAGGGGTTGCCCAGCACCTGTTCAGATAATCGTCATCGGTGTTGGTGGCCGTCCGTGAGCGCGATTGGAACTCGGGAAAACCAGCTTCGCAGCGCAGCGCGCTAATCACTGCGCCACCGCTCCCCACACACACACACGCCACTCACACACACACGCCACTCACTCACACACACTCACGCCACTCACTCACTCACACACGCCACTCACTCACACACACACTCACACACACACACTCGCCACTCACGCCACTCACTCACTCACACACGCCACTCACTCACTCACACACACACTCACACACGCCACTCACTCACACACTCACTCACACACTCACTCACACACACACACACTCACACACGCCACTCACACACACACTCGCCACTCACTCACTCACACACTCACACACACACGCCACTCACTCACACACACACACGCCACTCACACACCACTCACTCACCCACTCACACACTCATTCACACACACACACGCCACTCACACACACACACGCCACTCACACACCACTCACTCACCCACTCACACACCACTCACACACTCACTCACACACACACACTCACACACGCCACTCCCACACACACACTCGCCACTCACTCACTCACACACTCACACACACACACCACTCACTCACACACACACACACCACACACTCACTCACTCACTCACACACACTCACACACACACACCACTCACTCACACACACACACANGCCACTCACTCACCCACTCACACACTCACTCACACACACACACGCCACTCACACACACACGCCACTCACACACACACTCACACCCACCCACTCACACACACTCACACACACTCACACACACACGCCACTCACACACACACGCCACTCACTCACACACACTCACACACACACTCACTCACACACACACGCCACTCACTCACTCACACTCACTCACTCACACACACACGCCACTCACACACACACGCCACTCACACACACACTCACACTCACCCACTCACACACACACTCACACACGCTCACACACACACACTCACCCACCCACCCACTCACACACACACTCACACACACGCGCCACTCACTCACTCACACACACACGCCACTCACACACTCACACACACACGCCACTCACTCACACACTCACTCACACACGCCACTCACTCACTCACACACTCACTCACACACGCCACTCACTCACACACACACGCCACTCACACACACACGCCACTCACTCACACACACACGCCACTCACTCACTCACACACTCACTCACACACACCACCCACTCACTCACACACTCACACACACACTCACTCACACACGCCACTCACACACACACTCACCCACCCACCCACATCACACACACTCACACACACACGCCACTCACTCACACACACTCACACACACACTCACTCACACACACGCCACTCACTCACACACACTCACTCACACACTCACACACCACTCACTCACACACACGCCACTCACTCACACACACGCCACTCACTCACACTCACTCACACACACACCACACACACACTCACACACACCCACTCACACACTCACCCACTCACTCACCCCTTTGCCGAGTCTCTTGCGGATCGCGTATCTCTGCAGGACTCCCTGGTCGAGGTCCCCGCTCATCCCGCCAGCGGTTGGGACGCGGCACCAACAGCCGGGGCAGCTGAAGCAGGGAGCACGGACATTCACATCCAGCACGGCTCCTACAGGCTGCACAAACACAGCTACTACCACAGCTCCTACAGGCTGCAGAACCACAGCTACTACAGGCTGCACAAACACAGCTACTACCACAGCTCCTACAGGCTGCAGAACCACAGCTACTACAGGCTGCACAAACACAGCTACTACCACAGCTCCTACAGGCTGCACAAACACAGCTACTACCACAGCTCCTACAGGCTGCAGAACCACAGCTCCTACAGGCTGCACAAACACAGCTACTACCACAGCTCCTACAGGCTGCAGAACCACAGCTACTACAGGCTGCACAAACACAGCTACTACCACAGCTCCTACAGGCTGCAGAACCACAGCTACTACAGGCTGCACAAACACAGCTACTACCACAGCTCCTACAGGCTGCAGAACCACAGCTCCTACAGGCTGCAGAACCACAGCTACTACAGGCTGCACAAACACAGCTACTACCACAGCTCCTACAGGCTGCAGAACCACAGCTACTACAGGCTGCACAAACACAGCTACTACCACAGCTCCTACAGGCTGCACAAACACAGCTCCTACAGGCTGCACAACCACAGCTACTACAGGTGGTAGAACCACAGCTCCTACAGGCTGCACAACCACAGCTCCTACCACAGCTCCTACAGGCTGCACAAACACAGCTCCTACAGGCTGTAGAACCACAGCTACTACAGGCAGTAGAACCACAGCTCCTACCACAGCTCCTACAGGCTGCACAACCACAGCTACTACAGGCAGTAGAACCACAGCTACTACCACAGCTACTACAGGCAGTAGAACCACAGCTACTACAGGCAGTAGAACCACAGCTACTACCACAGCTCCTACAGGCTGCACAACCACAGCTACTACAGGCAGTAGAACCACAGCTACTACAGGCTGCAGAATCACAGCTCCTACAGGCTGCAGAACCACAGCTACTACAGGTGGCAGAACCACAGCTACTACAGGTGGTAGAACCACAGCTCCTACAGGTGGTAGAACCACAGCTACTACAGGAGGTAGAACCACAGCTACTACAGGTGGTAGAACCACAGCTCCTACAGGTGGTAGAACCACAGCTACTACAGGTGGTAGAACCACAGCTCCTACAGGTAGTAGAACCACAGCTACTACAGGTGGTAGAACCACAGCTCCTACAGGTGGTAGAACCACAGCTACTACAGGTGGTAGAACCACAGCTCCTACAGGTAGTAGAACCACAGCTACTACAGGTGGTAGAACCACAGCTCCTACAGGTAGTAGAACCACAGCTACTACAGGTGGTAGAACCACAGCTCCTACAGGTGGTAGAACCACAGCTACTACAGGTGGCAGAACCACAGCTACTACAGGAGGTAGAACCACAGCTACTACAGGTGGTAGAACCACAGCTACTACAGGTAGTAGAACCACAGCTACTACAGGTGGTAGAACCACAGCTACTACAGGAGGTAGAACCACAGCTACTACAGGTAGTAGAACCACAGCTACTACAGGTGGTAGAACCACAGCTACTACAGGAGGTAGAACCACAGCTACTACAGGTGTAGAACCACAGCTACTACAGGAGGTAGAACCACAGCTACTACAGGTAGTAGAACCACAGCTACTACAGGTGGTAGAACCACAGCTACTACAGGAGGTAGAACCACAGCTACTACAGGAGGTAGAACCACAGCTACTACAGGCTGCAGAACCACAGCTACTACAGGAGGTAGAACCACAGCTACTACAGGTAGTAGAACCACAGCTACTACAGGTGGTAGAACCACAGCTACTACAGGAGGTAGAACCACAGCTACTACAGGCTGCAGAACCACAGCTACTACAGGAGGTAGAACCACAGCTACTACAGGAGGTAGAACCACAGCTACTACAGGCGGTAGAACCACAGCTACTACAGGTGGTAGAACCACAGCTACTACAGGAGGTAGAACCACAGCTACTACAGGCGGTAGAACCACAGCTACTACAGGTGGTAGAACCACAGCTACTACAGGTGGTAGAACCACAGCTACTACAGGCTGCAGAACCACAGCTACTACAGGTGGTAGAACCACAGCTACTACAGGAGGTAGAACCACAGCTACTACAGGTGGTAGAACCACAGCTACTACAGGTGGTAGAACCACAGCTACTACAGGTGGTAGAACCACAGCTACTACAGGTGGTAGAACCACAGCTACTACAGGTAGTAGAACCACAGCTACTACAGGTGGTAGAACCACAGCTACTACAGGCAGTAGAACCACAGCTACTACAGGTGGTAGAACCACAGCTACTACAGGTGGTAGAACCACAGCTACTACAGGTAGTAGAACCACAGCTACTACAGGCGGTAGAACCACAGCTACTACAGGTGGTAGAACCACAGCTACTACAGGTAGTAGAACCACAGCTACTACAGGTGATAGAACCACAGCTACTACAGGTGATAGAACCACAGCTACTACAGGTGGTAGAACCACAGCTACTACAGGTGGTAGAACCACAGCTACTACAGGTGGTAGAACCACAGCTACTACAGGTGGTAGAACCACAGCTACTACAGGTGGTAGAACCACAGCTTCTAATATTCACAGAATCCACATGTGCTACAGGCAGCAAGCACACGTGTTGTTGGCAACAGCAACATCCGGCATTCTCACCTTACTATGAGTGGTGTATAGTTGTGTCTGTGTGTGTGTGTCTGCGTGGCTGGAGGAGGCTTTGTGCGTGAATGTGTGGTATGGATATGAGACTACCTGTGTGTGTATGGGGATGTCTGTGTGTGTGTGTGTGGTGATGGGAATGTGTGTCTGTGTGTGTATGGTGATGGGTACGTGATCGTGTTTGTCTGCGTGATGTGTCTAATTGCGTGTCTGTGTGTATGGCTATGTGACTGCTTGTGTATTATGTATGGGGATGAGACTGTGCGTGTGTGTGTGTGTTAGGTGCTCGCTAACAGCACTTGTCCTAAGAATCTGTAAAATGTTATATGGGTGATCTTTACCTTTGTACGGATATGAGCCTAAACCTGCACGTTTATGAACGTGTGTGTGTGTAAATGATTGTCTTGTTGTGTGTTGTTGTTGTTGTGTGCTTGCATGAGTATGGCACAATATGTGAATGAACATGTGTGTGTAAATGATTGTCTTGTTGTGTGTTGTTGTGTTGTTGTTGTGTGTTGTTGTTGTTGCTGTTGTTGTTTAACTTGCATGAGTATGACACACGTGAGTGTGTGTGTGTAAATGATTGTCTTGTTGTGTGTTGTTGTTGTTGTTGCTGTTGTTGTGTGCTTGCATGAGTATGACACAACATGTGAGTGAACGTGTGTGTGTGTAAATGTTTGTCTTGTTGTGTGTTGTTGTTGTTGTTGCTGCTGTTGTTGTTGTGTGCTTGCATGAGTATGACACAACATGTGAGTGAACGTGTGTGTGTGTAAATGTTTGTCTTCTTGTGTGTTGTTGTTGCTGCTGTTGTTGTTACTGTGTGCTTGCATGAGTATGACACAACACGTGAGTGAACGTGTATGTGTGTAAATGTTTGCAGTACTGTCTTGTTGTGTGTTGTTGTTGTGTGTTGTTGCTGCTGTTGTTGTTGTTACTGTGTGCTTGCATGAGTATGACACAACATGTGAGTGAACGTGTGTGTGAGTACATGTTTGCAGGACTGTCTTGTTGTGTGTTGTTGTTGTTGTTGTGCTGTTGTTTAACTTGCATGAGTATGACACAACACGTGAGTGAGCATGTGTGTGTGTGTGTCTCTGTGTGTATCACGGGACTGCCGTGACTCGATGTATGCGCACTATCACAACCGTGCAGTGCATCGTTGCTACTCACGTCTGTGTACTCCCGCACGTGCACGCGCTTGCACGGATATCACGGCGCGCGCGTGCATCGAGGGCGCGCGTGCACGTGGACGCGCGTGCACGTGGATGCGCGTGCGTCGCGAGTGGAGCGCGCACGTGGATGCGCGTGCACGTGGACGCGCGTGCACGTGGATGCGCGTGCGTCGCGAGTGGAGCGTGCACGACGTGTCGGTGCATGCGCGCACACACGTGCTATTCCTCAACGTGCACGCATCAGCGTGCGTATCTCGGGTGTGCGTGTGTGCGTGTGTGTTATGGTGTGTGTGTGTGTGCTATGGTGTGTGTGTGTTATGGTGCGCGTGTGTGTGTGTGTGCTGTGTGTCTAACACGTGCACGCGATACGCGTGTGTGCTATGGTGCGTGCGTGCGTGTTATGGTGCGTGTGTGTGTGTGCTGTGTGTCTAACACGTGCACGCGATACGCGTGTGCGTGTGTGCTATGGTGTGTGTGTGTGTGTGTGCTATGGTGCGTGTGTGTGCGTGTGTGTTATGGTGCGTGTGCGTGTGCTATGTGTCTAACACGTGCACGCGATGCACGTGTGTGTGTGTGCTATGGTGCGTGTGTGTGTGCTATGGTGCGTGTGTGCTATGGTGCGTGCGCGTGCTATGTGTCTAACACGTGATACACGTGTGTGTGTGTTATGGTGCGTGCGCGTGCGTGTGTGTGCTATGGTGCGTGTGTGTCTAGCACGTGTGTGTGTGCTATGGTGCGTGTGTGCTATGGTGTGTGTGTGTGTGCTGCTCTGCTGTTGTGTGTCTAACACGTGATACACGCGATGCACGTGTGCGTGTGTGCTGCTCTGGTGCGTGCGTGCGTACGCATGGCGCTGTGTGTGTGTGTAGAGGCGAGCGTGCGCCTGCCTGTGTGGTGGTGGTGGTGGTGCAACTCAAGCGGCATATGAGTGCGTGCGACTGGCTCCGATGACAACACGATACATGTGCGTGCGTGTGTGTGCACGTACGGCGTTCAGTATGTGTGTGTGTGCGTGTTTTCTACGAGTCTTCGTGAGTATGTGTGTTCTTCTCTTGTGTACGTGTGTGTGTGTGTTGAAGTGTGTGTGTGTCTGTGTGTGTGTGTTTGTCTACGGCAGTCTCTTTTGACAAAGCAGCCTCAACTCAGCCCGGTCACACACACACACGGTGGGATGGGGATGGGGGTGGTGGTGGTGGAGGAGGAGGAAGAGACGGTGGTGGTGGGTGGGTGGGTGAGCGAGGGGTGTGTGGAGGTTGGGGTGGGTGTTGGTGTGACAGAGTGTGTGTGTGTGTGTGTCTTTGTGTGTGTGTGTGTGTGTGCTTCTGTTATGTCTCTGGTGCGATGTGTGTCTATATTGTGCGCGTGTCTGTGTGTCTCTGTGTCAATATCTCTGTGTGTGCGCGCGTGTCTGTGTTTACCTTTGTTGTTTGTGTGTGTGTGTGCTTCTGTTATGTCTATGGTGCGATGTGTGTCTATATTGTGCGCGTGTCTGTGTGTCTCTGTGTCAATATCTCTGTGTGTGCGCGCGTGTCTGTGTTTACCTTTGCTGTTTGTGTGTGTGTGTGCTTCTGTTATGTCTCTGGTGCGATGTGTGTCTATATTGTGCGCGTGTCTGTGTGTCTCTGTGTCAATATCTCTGTGTGTGCGCGCGTGTCTGTGTTTACCTTTGTTGTTTGTGTGTGTGTGTGCTTCTGTTATGTCTATGGTGCGATGTGTGTCTATATTGTGCGCGTGTCTGTGTGTCTCTGTGTCAATATCTCTGTGTGTGCGCGTGCGTGTCTGTGTTTACCTTTGTAAGACCTTTATTCTCAATAAGAGTCCTCTGACCTGAATGAACAATAAAGAACCATCCCCCTGAGCTGCCCACGTGTTCTGTCGCATGCGAACATCCCAGCCCCTTCATAGGTAGGTGCTCGCTGACCGGCACTTGCCCCCAAGGCTGTACGGGGGATCTTTGCCTTTTGTTGCGAGGCCTGCGAGGAGCGGTGGCGCAGCGGTTAGCGCCGGTGACGAATTTACTGAACCGGTCCTGGGTCTCCTCCCCCTGGGGCGACTCGGCCCAAAATGATTTTCCTGGTGCGGTGGAGGAGACAAAGGCGGTCGGGCGTGGTGCCTTCATAGGTTGCTCGCTGACAGCACTTGCCCCTACAGTCTGTTAGAGGCTATACGGGTGTGGGGGGATCTTTGTCTGTGTGTGGCTGTATCCATGAACATGTGTCTCAAGTAACGTCGTATGTTCTTACACACACGTGTGTATGCATCTATACCCATGTGAATGATTACGTCTTTGTAGGCACGGTGTCTGTGTCTGTGTGCACGCGTGATTGTGTACCTGTGTGTGTGTGTTTGTGTGTGAAGAGTGTGAGTGATTGATGTTGAGTGTTTTGCTTGTGTGTGTGGTGTGTATGTGTGTGTGGTGTGTGTGTGGTGTATATGTGTGTGGTGTGTGTGTATGTGTGTGTATGTGTGGTGTGTGTGTGTGGTGTGTATGTGTGTGTGTGTATTGTGAATGCGTGTGTGTGTATGTGTGTGTATGTGTACATGTATTGTGAATGCGTGTGTATGTGTATGTATGTGTGTGTGGTGTGTATTGTGTATGTGTGTGTATTGTGAATGCGTGTGTGGTGTGTGTGGGTGTATGTGTGTGGTGTATATGTGCGTGTGTGTGTATGTGTGTGTATCTGTGTGTATGTGTGTACGTGTATTGTGAATGCATGTGTATGTATGTGTGTGTGGTGTGTATTGTGTGTGTGTGTATTGTGAATGCGTGTGTGGTGTGTGTGTGTGTGTGGGGTGTATGTGTGTGGTGTATATGTGCGTGTGTGTGTATGTGTGTATCTGTGTGTATGTGTGTACGTGTATTGTGAATGCATGTGTATGTATGTGTGTGTGGTGTGTATTGTGTGTGTGTGTATTGTGAATGCGTGTGTATGTGTGTGTGTGGTGTGTATTGTGAATGCGTGTGTACGTCTATTGTGAATGCGTGTGTGTGTATGTGTGTGTATTGTGAATGCGTGTGTATGCGTGTGTATGTGTGTGTGTGTATTAGCGTGTGTAGGGGCGTATGAATGTGCGTGTGTGTGAGTGTGTGTATGTGTGTGGTGTGTATGCGTGTGTGTGTATGTGTGTGTATTGTGAATGCGTGTGTATGCGTGTGTATGTGTGTGTGTGTATTAGCGTGTGTAGGGGCGTATGAATGTGCGTATGTGTGTGTACGTGTATTGTGAATGCGTGTGTGTGTATGCGTGTGTGTGTGGTGTGTGTGTGTGTGGTGTGTATGTGTGTGTACGCGTGTGTGTGTATGTGTGTGTGTGTATTAGCGTGTGTAGGGGCGTATGAATGTGCGTGTGTGTGAGTGTGTATCCGTGTGTTGCGCTGTGAGTCGTGGTTGTCACGGCGTAGCTAGGCAACAGGTCGCACACACACACACAAACACACACACACACCCCCCATACCACTTCTCGCTGTGTGTGTGTGGATATACAACCGGGGAGCGGTGGCGCAGTGATTAGCGCTACGAACCCGGCCACCCGAGTTCGCTCACGATTATCTGGATCGGTCTTGGGCACCTCCCCTAGGTCGACTCAGCCTCAAATGAGTACTTGGTGTGTAGACATCGCCACTGGAGAGACAAAGACGGTCGGGCTGCGTGCTGGCCTTGATAGGTGCCCGGAAAACAGCACTTGCCCCAACATTCTGTCAAGGCTATACGGGGGATCTTTGTCTTTGTTTTCAACATAACCACACACGAGATGCATGTATACACGTGTACACATACTGTACACGCATGCATGCATGAATGTATTATCCGAACAAGCAACCAAAGCATCTCGTATTCAACGATGTGATATTGATCTTGAATAGCATCCGATGATTATTATTATTATTTTATATAACAAATGTTGAAATCCATTGTTTGACTTGGGGGGTGCGGGTGGGGAGGGTCTTGTAAGTTTATCATCGGTTGACCCCGTTGCGCGTATTCTCACGCGTTTGTGTTGTTATTCCTCGAAGGTCTAAAAAGGTCGGCCAGCCAAATGCCATTGTCCCGTGACCTTACTGGGGTCAACCCGGGTCACCGGCGAGTTTTCAACGCACGCGTGTGCAAGTCGAAGCTGGCAACAATGACACAGATCTCCCGCTACAAAGATGTTCACGTTTGTGAACATCTTTGTACGTGAACATCTTTGTACGAAGAGGGCGGTCAGCACCACGCACGGCTGCCTTTGTCTCCCCAATAAATAGACATCGGGAACACAAAGATGCCAACGATCAGCACTGGTTTGTGACCCAACCATGATGAACCCTCGTGTGCCGTGCCGGCCTTAAAAGGTGTTTGCTAACAGCACTTGCCCCAACAGTTTGTTCATGGCTAGACGGGTTATCTTTGTCTTTGTGTCTGTGCGTCTGTCTCTGTGTGTGTGTCTGTGTGTCTGTACGTGTGTGTGTCTGTGTGTATGTGTGTCTGTGTGTCTCTGTGTGTGTCTGTATGTCTGTACGCGTGTCTCTGTGTGTGTCTCTCTGTGTGTCTCTGTGTGTGTGTCTCTGTGTGTGTTTGTGCGTGTGTGTGTGTCTCTGTGTCTCTCCGTGTATGTGTATCTGTCTGTGTGTTTCTCTCTGTGTTACAGTACGTGTATCTTTGTCTTTCTGTGTCTGTGCGTGTCTCTGTGTGTGTGTCTGCACCGTGTCTCTGTGTGTCTATGTGTGTCTGTGTGTGNCTCTGTGTGTCTGTGTGTGTCTGTGTGTGTGTCTCTGTGTGTCTCTGTGTGTCTCTGTGTGTGTGTCTTTGTGTGTCTGTGTGTGTGTCTTGTGGTGTCTTGTGTGTCTCTGTGTGTCTCTATGTCTGCGTGTCTCTGTGTGTGTCTGTGTGTGTGTCTCTGTGTGTGTGTCTCTGTGTGTGTGGTTGTATCTGTGTGTGTCTCTGTGTGTGTGTGTCTCTGTATGTGTGTGTCTGTTGTGTTCTGTGTGTGTCTGGTGTGTCTCTGTGTGTGTGTTCTGTGTGTCTGTGTTGTGTGTCTGTGTGTGTGTCTCTGTGTGTGTGTGGTGTGTGTCTGTGTGTGTGTGTGTGTGAGTTGTGTGTGTCTGTGTGTGTGTGTCTGTGTGTGTGTGTGTGTGTGTGTGTGTGTCTGTGTGTCTGTGTGTGTGTCTGTCGTGTGTCTGTGGTGTCTGTGTCTGTGTTGTCTGTGTGTGTCTCTGTGTGTGTGTGTCTGTGTGTGTCTCTGTGTCTGTGTGTGTCTGTGTGTGTCTGTGTGTCTGTGTGTGTCTCTGTGTGTGTGTGTGTCTCTGTGTGTGTCTGTGTGTGTGTCTGCGTGTGCACGCGGGGTACAGTGGAGCTCGCGCGCTCTCCCAGGAGCCGGCTGTTGACGCCGTCGCCATGGAGACGGCGTCAACACGCGGGCGGGCGCGGCGCGTTCCGAGGCGGCGCGGGTCACGTGCGCCGCGCGGGCGGATTCCGCGCGCGTGCGTCCCCACCCCCCACTACCCCCACTACCCCCCTACCCCCCACTAACCCCCCACTACCCCCACTACCCCCCACTACCCCCCCACTACCCCCCCCACTACCCCCCACTACCCCCCACCTCCCCCACCCCCCACTACCCCCCACTACTCCCCCTACCCCCACTACCCCCCACCTCCCACTACCCCCCACTACCCCCCCCCTTCCTACCCCCACCTCCCCTACCCCCCTCTACCCCCCACCTCCCCTACCCCCACTACCCCCACCTCCCCTACCCCCCACTGCCCCCACCTCCCCTACCCCNACCACCCCCACCTCCCCTACCCCACTACCCCCCACCACTCACTACCCCCCACTACCCCCCTACCCCCACTACCCTCCACTACCCCCACTACCCCCCACCACCCCCCACTACCCCCCACCCCCACTACCCCCCACCTCCCCTACCCCCACTTCCCCCCACCCCCCACTACCTCCCCCTCCCACCCCCCACTACCCCCACCTCCCCTACCCCCACTACCCCCCACTACCCCCCTTACCCCCCACTACCCCCCACTACCCCCACCCCCACTACCCCCCCCCCTACCCCCACTACCCCCCCTCCCCACTACCCCCCTACCCCCACTACCCCCCCCTACCCCCACTACCCCACTACCCCACTACCCCCACCCCCCACTACCCCCACTACCCCCCTCCCTACCCCCCACTACCCCCACTACCCCCCACTACCCCCACTACCCCACACTACCCCCACCCCTCACTATCCCCCACTACCCCCCACCTCCCTACCCCCCACCCCCCACTACCCCACTACCCCACCTCCCCTACCCCCACTCTCTCCACCTCCCCTACCCCCACTGTCCCCACCTCCCCTACCCCCCACCTCCCCTACCCCACTACCCCCCCACCTCCCCTACCCCCCACTACCCCCACTGCCCCCACCTCCCCGACCCCCACCTCCCTACCCCCCNACCTCCCTACCCCCACTACCCCCACCTCCCCTACCCCCCACTACCACTACCCCCACTACCCCCACCTCCCCTACCCCCCACCTCCCCTACTTCCCACTGCCCCACCTCCGCTACCCCCCACTACCCCCACTGCCCCCCACCTCCCCGACCCCCACCTCCCCTACCCCCACCCCCCACTACCCCCACTACCCCCACCTCCCCTACCCCCCACTACCCCCACCACCCCTACCCCCCACTGCCCCACCTCCCCTACCCTCCACCTCCCTACCCCCACTACCCCCCACCTCCTCTACCCCCACTGCCCCCCACCTCCTCTACCCCCCACTACCCCCCACTACCCCCCAACATGGTTTACTGCTCGCCGCTAACTCCACTCAGTGATTCCTCCGCCCGCGTTGATAGCTTTTGTCCGGCAGGCACCACCGCAGGTAACAATAGATCACCCTCTCATCCACGACATTACACTGGCGAGACGTTGACTACGTCGCCCGGTGTGCAGGAGATCATGGGTTCGATTGCGACCCTGACGCCTGCTGCTGTATATTTGGAGTTTGCGTGTCTCTCTCTCTCTCATCATCATCATCATCACATCACGGTGGCTAGGAGGTGTTAACTACCTCACCTGATCTACAGAGGTCATGGGTTCGATTCCGACCCTGACGCCTGCTGCTGTATATTTGGAGTTTGCGTGTCTCTCTCTCTCTCATCATCATCACGGTGGCTAGGAGGTGTTAACTACCTCACCTGATCTACAAGAGGTCATGGGTTCGATTCCGACCCTGACGCCTGCTGTGTATATTTGGAGTTTGCGTGTCTCTCTCCATCATCATGATCACGGTGGCTAGGAGATGTTAACTACTCGCCTGGTCTACAGGAGATCATGGGTTCGATTCCGACCCTGACGCCTGCTGCTGTATATTTGGAGTTTGCGTGTCTCTCTCTCATCATCATCATCACGGTGGCTAGGAGATGTTAACTACCTCACCTGGTATACAGGTGGTCGTGGGTTCGATCCAGACCCTGACGCCTGCTGTGTATATTTTGAGTTTGCGTGTCTCTCTCTCATCATCATCGCGGTGGCTAGAGATGTTGACTACCTCGCCTGGTATACAGGAGATCATGGGTTTGATTGCGACCCTGACGCCTGCTGCTGTATATTTGGAGTTTGCGTGTCTCTCTCTCATCACGGTGGCTAGGAGATGTTAACTACCTCACCTGGTCTACAGGAGGTCGTGGTTCGATCCGACCCTGACGCCTGCTGCTGTATATTTTGAGTTTGCGTGTCTCTCTCATCATCATCATCACGGTAGCTAGGAGATGTTGACTACCTCACCTGGTCTACAGGAGGTCGTGGGTTCGATCCGACCCTGACGCCTGCTGCTGTATATTTGGAGTTTGCGTGTCTCTCTCTCTCCCCGCGGTCGCTTGGATTTTCCTCCGGCTCCTCCGGTTTCTCCCTCCACATTTAGAATCAACATCACGCAATTAGAGTATTTTGCGGCTATACATTTCTACATGATAAGCCACTTCATTGACTATTGCGCCAGGTCGTTTCTGAACAAGAGCTACATAGCTCAGTGGGCCTTACCTGGTAAAATAAGAAAAAATCGCTATAAGTAATAGTCACAATAACTCACTCACTCACCACACTGCAGGTCACCATAAATCACTAACCCACCACACTGCTGGCCACAACACATATCGTTCTGCTTCTTCCCCACGCACTGCTCCGATTTAAAACATCTCCCCATCATCTCTTTCCACCACTTTCTTCCAATAACAAACTTTCTCAATTCAATAATTGCGTCGACTCGTATCTAATGCGGCTTCAAGAGTGCTGCTTGTCGCTGGCCGCTTGGGCCTTTTGAGCCAGAGCTCAGAAATTGTTTAAAACAAAACACGAGGAAAAAGCCATCATCACATCGCACCAGCCTCACCCAGGAAGGAAGGTCTCGGATGTGGCACACATTTCGAGATGCCACTCAGAGCCACCAATGGGGGTCGCCGTCTGGGGTCAATTCTTGTCTGTGAGTGCGTGTGTCTGTATGTGTGTGCGTGTGTGTGTCTGTGTGTGTGTCTGTATGTGTGTGTCTGTATGTGTGCGTGTCTGTATGTGTGTGCGTGTAAGTGTCTGTATGTGTGTGAGTGTGTGTGTCTCTATGTGAGTGTGTGTCTGTATGTCTGTGTGTCTGTATGTGTGTGCGTGTGTGTGTCTGTATGTGAGTGTGTGTCTGTATGTGTGTGTGTGTCTGTATGTGTGTGAGTGTGTGTGTCTGTATGTGTGTGCGTGTGTGTGTCTGTATGTGTGTGTGTGTGTCTGTATGTGTGTGTGTCTCTGTGTCTCTGTGTGTCTGTATGTGTGTGCGTGTGTCTGTATGTGTGTGCGTGTCTGTATGTGTGTGCGTGTGTGTGTCTGTATGTGTGAGAGTGTGTGTGTCTGTATGTTTGTGAGTGTGTGTCTGTATGTGTGTGAGTGTGTGTCTGTATGTGAGTGCGTGTGTGTGTCTGTATGTGTGTGTGTCTGTATATGTGTGAGTGTGTGTGTCTATATGTGGGTGCGTGTGTGTGTCTGTGTGTGCGTGTGTGTGTCTGTATGTGTGTGTGTCTGTATGTGTGTCTGTGTGTGGGCGCGTGTGTGTGTCTGTGTGTGCGTGTGTGTCTGTATGTGTGTGCGTGTGTGTGTATGTATGTGTGTGCGTGTGTGTGTTGTATGTGGGTGAGTATTTGGTGCGGTGCGTGCACATCGCCACTAGGGAGACAAAGGCGGCCGGGCGTGGTGTTGCCCACCCACCCCTCGTGCGCCGTGCCGACCTCCATAGGCGCTTGCTAACACTTGCCCCAACATTCTGTTAAGGCTGTATGGGGGATCTTTGCTTTGTGTTTCTGCGTTGGGAGCGGTGGTATAGTGGTTAGCGCGCTGCGATACAAACCCGGTGACCCGAGTTCGATTCCCGCTCACGGTCAGCACCAGTGACGATTTTTTTAACCGGTCCTGGGCCTCCCTAGGTCGACTCAGCCTCAAATGAGTACCTGGTGCGATGTGTAAACATCGCCACTGGGGAGACAAAGGCGGCCGGGCGTGGTGCTGGCCACCCACCCTCTCGTGTGCCGTGTCGGCCTTCATAGGTGCTGCTAACAGCACTTGCCCTCCAGTCTGTTGAGGCTACACGGGGATCTTTGTGTGTATCTATGCACGTGAGTGCGCTCACTGTGTCGTGAATCTCCACCACCACCGATGTCGCCGTTGAACTCATTGAGTGCTCAGTTACAGCAATGTACACAATGCATGGAGTAGATACAGCATTGCATTGGCAAAAGGGCTCACTGTAGACTCGTGTTATGATAAATATTACTACACAAGTGGTTACTAATATGTAGACATTGCATAAGCAGTAGATATACAATTGTACTTAATGACAAGCATTTATTTACACAACGGCCTACAGGCATACGTGTATATACTTTGACCAAACTTATAATCACTATAGTGGCATCATCATAATTATTTCCATAATTATCTTGTTACCAACTGCAGCCATAGCATCAACCATAGCAACAGCATTAGCGATACAATTACATCATGAATAATAACGTCAACATCATCAGCAGCAGCAATAACAGCAGCATAATTAATATCAGCAGGAGCAATAACAGCAGCATAATCAACATCATCAGCAGCAGCAATAACAGCAGTATAAATCAATATCATCAGCAATAACAGCAGCATAACCAATATCAGCAGCAACATAATCAATAACATCACCAGCAGCAGCAGCAGCAAAGTCAACAACAAAATCAATGTCATTAGCAGCAGTAGCGTGAGCTGGTTTTCACATTGGTGTTAAATATTTGTCAAACATTTTTGACCTTTGTATAATAATTTAGATGGGGGGGGGGGTCAACCGGGCCCCACCCTCGACGCTACGGGGCTGACCATCATCATCATCAGCAGCAGCAATAAAAGCATCATCAGCAGCAGCAGCATCATCAGCAGCGAGAAGGGGATTGTGTGGGACGTGCTCGTCCGACCGGATTGTGCAGGAGCCGTGTTTGTGTCTCTGGCTCCATGGCGACAGCGCTAGTCTGGCAGAGATCAAACCCCATTCGTGTTGTCTGCGAGACACAGAGAGACACAGAGAGAGACACAGACAACGGGAACAAGACAGGGAGACAGGATGACTGGGTGGGGAGGCAGAGGGGGGGGGGTATGCAGGCAGACATACACAGAGACATTCTAGATTTGAAGCTTTCGTGACTGCAAGGATACATACTCTTAGTTCTTTCGGTAAAGTCACGTAGGTAAAAAATGAAATTAAAATTAATAAAATAAAACAATAAAAAATACAACCATCAACGTGATTTTTATTTTTTATTGTTTTATTTTTATTAATTTTAATTTCATTTTTTTACATACGTGACTTTACCGAAAGAACTAAGCCTTGCAGTCACGAAAGCTTCAAATCTAGAATGTCTCTGTGTATGTCTGCCTGCATACCCCCCCCCTGCCTCCCCACCCAGTCATCCTGTCTCCCTGTCTTGTTCCCGTTGTCTGTGTGTCTCTCTCTGTGTCTCAACGTGATTTTTTATTTTTATTGTTTTATTTTATTAATTTCATTTTTTACCTACGTGACTTTACCGAAAGAACTAAGAGTCTACACAGAGACAGACAGACAAGGAGACGGACAGAAGGACGGATGAGAAAACACGAAGACAGACAAGAAGACACAAAGATGCAGAAACATGCCAAAAAAAAAAATCCACAGGTTCATTCCGAATTCTAAAGCGTGGGCAATGTTTATTTATTCACTTCAAAGCCTCGTCGCGTCTCCCCGGCCAATCTCAAAGCACTCACTCAGTAGTAACATCTTCAAACTCTCTCCTCTGTGGGAGAGAGAGAGAGAGGTGCCGTCGCATTGGGAACATTCAATCAGCCGCTGCAGATGAAAAGGCAAAGAGGGGCATTAGGAATCCGTGCGGGTGTAGTATTATCAAAATATTATACTTACTATACGTAAGTGGACCGCACTGCAAATGGACAAAGGACACACCCAGATACATAGACAAAGATCCCCGTATTGCCTTACAGACTTTTTGGGGCAAGTGCTGTTGGGGAGCCATCGAACAACAAAGACGGTGCACCGCATCGCGTTACTTTTTTAGATGCGCTTCTGGGCCGTCTGGGACGCTCCTCCGATATGAGTAAGCCAATTGAGCTGTGCTCTTTCAAATCATCTACATTGAAAACGAATCTCTTTGAGAACTGCTTTTTGCCTTTCGTTTCTTGTCCTTCCCCGTACCGCCGATTAGCACGGATGGCTTGCGTACGGTGTGAAAGAAGTTCAACATACGTACGTACAAGGCCGGCACGGTGGACGAGACAACACCCAACGTTGACATCTGCAATGTTTACCCTTTCAGAGACTCTTGTGGCAAGCGAATGTTGTCAGCGAGCATCTTAGAAAGGCTGACACGATGCCCCCAAGGGCACCGCGCCCGAACGTGTTTGTCTCCCCCAGTGCTGACGTTTAACACGACGCCGAGTTGACCTCTGGGATGCACCTCCCGAACGGACCACGAGTGCCGTCACCACGGGCGTGACAGACGCGAACGGGAATCGAACTCGGGTGGCCGAGTTCGTTAGCGCAGTGGCTGCGCTGATCACTCGGCTCACGTTCGTGGCTTTATTTTGGTGATTTCGAAAAGTGTATTGATTTGGCCATGTTTGTTTGTTGTAGTACGGAGTTAGACTGATGGCCTTAATCAAGTTGTCTTGTGGTGGTTGTTGTTGTTGTTGTTTGACTTGCATCCCACTGGGATTTTTGCAACAGCGTTGGTTACGGTGTTTTTTCTTCAATATTTTGCTGTCTTTTCTTGGATTTTCTGTTTGCACTTAGTCACATATTCACTTTAAGATGTTTTTTGTTCATGTTTTGTTTTTTGTTTGTTGCGGTTGCACCCGATTCAAGAGCCGAATGGCTCACAGGGCTATACCTAATACATGAACTTGAACTAGAACCTTGACACACGTGAGCCCTGTGGGATGTTCCCACCCGTGAGGCAGTGGTTGTGACGAGAAGCCACGCCCGGCCGCCTTTGTCTCCCCCACAGTGCGCGTGTTTTACGCAGCGCACCAGGAACTCGTTATTTAAAGTTGAGTTGACCTCGAGGGAAGCCCTGGATCGGTTCAGATATTCGTAAAACTATGTTGGTCGATGAAATACATGCATATACACCGGAACCACAAAAAAAACAAATACAAAGATCCCCCTTATAGCCTTAACAGATCTTTGTGTAAAATGTTGTCGGCACTCGAGGGGGTGAGTGGGACCAGCACTCCACGCCCGGCCGTCTTTGTTTCCCGAGTGGCGATGTTCACACACCGCACCAGGGACTCATTCGAGTCAGGGTCAACTTTCGGTATGCACAGGACTGGTTCGGTTAATCGTCAGTGGTGTCGGTGGCCGCGAGGACTGGTTCGGTTAATTGTCAGTGGTGTCGGTGGCTGTGAGCGGGAACGAATACGGGTCGTCGGGGTTCCGTAGCGCAGAGCGCTAATCACTGCGCCACCGCTCTTCAAAGACCGGCACACAAAGTGGCACCTCCGATTAGCACGGCTAGCTACGCAGGGTGCGACATAAGTTCAACATACATACGGCAAGACACGCGCAATTAGACGCGTGCGTGCGTGCGGCTACCAGAGGACAGGACCCAGGTGATGAGTGGTGGGGATGTGTGGGGAGTCGTCACACAAACAGAAGCTGTGTTTTACTCCGGTATCCAAGGATTATTAATGAGTGGGCGGCTCACATGCTCACGGGTGTTTGGCAAGAGAGTTTGGGTGGAGGTTGGAGATCGGGGGGGAATGGGAGAGGGTGGAGATGGGGGGTGAACGTGGAGATGGTGATGGTGGTTACGATGGAGATGGGGATGGGGTGAGTGGTGAAGATGGGGTGAGCGTTGCGAGGGTTGATGTTGGTGATGGGAGTGAGGGTGGAGATGGAGGTGAGCCTAGTGAGGGTGGTGATGGCGGTGATGGAGATGAGGGTGGTGATGATTGGAGGCCCTAAGCAGAATGTATTTGAGTACCCCCGCCTTTCGTTTAGCGATGTGACAGACGAGCTATTGGACGAGAGATGTTGTGAGACGAAAGGAAAATCGAGAATGGACAGAGGTGTAGGGAGATGAACGATGTCGACCAGAGACACGATATTGACGTTCGGCAGGAGATACAACATGGATATGAGAGCGGATATGTGATGGCCGGGTCAATAGGTCATTGCGCGCTCGCTTGTATGAATGTTGAACTCTTTCCCACCGCACGTAGGCAGTCGTGCTAATCGGAGGTGTTTCATTCCTACTCTCTCAGCTGTTGCCCAGCGGACACCTGAACTTTCAAGCTTGGCTTGACCATCATCATCATCATCATCTCCACTATCGCCACCATCCTGGGGCAGGTCTTCGCCTCGATACGCAGTAGGCGCGACCTTCAAGGCTCGCTCGTAAATAACATCTCATCATCGATCGTCACCATTATTACCATCGCGACCATAATGTATCACGTGTTGCATTTCTTGCACAGATGATACTCGCCCTTAAAGTGACTGTCTTCGAGTGAAATTTGTATAATCATCATCATCATCACCACCACCATAATCATCATCACCACCACCACCATAATCATCATCATCACCACCACCATCATCATCATCACCACCACCACCATAATCATCATCACCACCACCACCACCACCATCATCATCATCACCACCACCACCACCACCATAATCATCATCATCACCACGTTACGATTCAGGTCTTCTTCTTGTTACACCGACGGCTCATCCTTCAAGGACCTGTCTCAGAGTCGGTATGATCACCACACGAAGATCGTCTGCCTTTGGATTTTGTAACACAACAACAAAGATCCCGCTTATAGCCCGAACAAACTGTTTGGGCAAGTATACTCTTAGTTTTTCGGTAAAGTCACCATGTAGGTAAAAAATGAAATTTAAATTAATAAAAATAAAATAATAAAAATCACGACGTTTCGGAGGCAACACAAGTCTCCGTCATCAGGTGGGACCGTCACAGCCAGATTTGCTGTATCAAGTGAGGCAGAGATTCCAAGATGCAAGTTCTTAAATACATGTTAAGGGGGAGGAGGGAGGAGCTTATCTGAATGTGGTAGCCAATGAATGGAACGTATTGGGAGGGGGGGGCAAGGGCTGTTACCGAGTAGCACTTATGAATGCCAACACGACACACGAGGTTGTGTGGTTGCAACACCACGCCCGGCCGCCTTTGTCTCCCCAGTGCTGATGCTTATACACACAACACCAGGTACTCATTTAAGGCCGAATCGACCTAGGGGAGGCCCATGATCGGTTCAGATATTCGCCACCGTTAATGATCGAATCTCTCCGTAGCGCAGTGCGCTAACCACTAACGCCACTGTTTGCATCACACATTCATACATATGTATAGACCCATAAACAGACACACATTCACAAAGAGACACACTCACACACGCACATGTACAGTCACGAACACTTGCACGCATAGACACGCTGGCACTCACGTGAATTCGACCTGGCACGAGAATCTAACCCAGGTGCCCACCTCCATCGCGGCTGGTGAGCAGACATCCAATAAAGCCAAAGGTACCCCGTATAGCCTGCATGGGCTGTTAGGCAAGTGCTGCGTTAGCGAGCACGTGAGGAGGGCTGGTGGGACCAGTAACACCACGCCCGGCCGTCTTTGTCTCCCCTTGCTGGTGGTTACACACCGCACCGGGTACGCTCATTCAAGCCCTATTTTGCCATTTATTGTGAAAATTCCGTCACAGTTCCTATGATTGCTTTTTCATTGCTTTCATGGCTTTATTTTGGTGATTTCGAAAAGTGTATTGGTTTAGCCATGTTTGTTTGTTGTAGTACAGAGTTAGACTGATGGCCTTAATCTAAGTTGTCTTGTTGTTGTTGTTTGACTTGCATCCCACTGGGATTTGTGCACACAGCGTTGGTGTACGGTGTTTTTTTCTGCAATATTTTGCTGTCTTTTCTTGGATTTTCTGTTTGCACTTAGTCACATAGTCACTTTAAGATGTTTTTTGTTCGTGTTTTTGTTTTTATGTTTGTTGCGGTTGCACCCGATTCAAGAGCCGAATGGCTCACAGGGCTATACCAAATACATGAACTTGAACTTGAATTTAAAGAGACCAATTCTATCTTCGCCCTGATGTTGGCCGGAACAGGAATCTGACTCGGGTTTCCCGGACGATGCACTGCATACACACAGGTACACACATTGATAAGCTAAACGTCGCAATACAATTAAGTCAACTTCGTTGTTTGATTTGTTTATCCACTCTCCCGCAGCAAACGTTAACAATCACACACGCAAATATAAACTCACGTGGACTACGAGAATTCACATCTACACACACACCTACACACACCTACACACACACCTACACACACCTACACACATACACACCGACATACACCTACACACACACCTACACACACACACACACACACCTACACACACACACCTACACACACCTACACACACCACACACACACACACACCTACACACACACCTACACACACCTACACACACGTGCAGAGAACAACCCATCTCGCTCTTGTTCCATTGCACTGCTGGATGGAGGCCACCCCACGCCACATCGATCATGGGAATTACTCAAATTAAGTTTGAATCATGGGAATGCTGGACCATACTTCACTTCACCGTGCTGGTCAGTGCGGCTTTGGTGAAAGACGAGAGACCCAGCAAGCGAGGTCAAGCTGTGATATCACTTGCCACCGATGTTAGCCGTGCTCGGAAATTGAACTCAGGTGGTCAGGGTTCATAGCGCCAGTGCGCTATCCATCACCGCTCCACCCCGTATACATGTCAGCGAGCACCTATCACACTCACTCACTCACACACTGGCGTGTGAGGCAGCTTTGGTAGGCATTCCAGAATTAGTCTCCTAGACGACCCTGCCTGCCACGTGCGTGTGTGTGGGCGTATGCACGTGTCATCTACACACACGGACACACACACACACATGCATACAAAGACAAAGATCCCCCCTGTAGCTTAGACAGACTGTTGAGGCAAGTGCTGTTTAGTTGAGCGCCAATGAAGGCCGGCACGTCACCCCGGGACCTGATGTTTTACACACACTGCACCAGGAGAGGTTCAAGCCCGGTTCACATATTCGTCACTGGTGTTGGCCGCGAGCGGGAATTGAACTCAGGTTTGCCGGGTTCGTGCGGCTGTGCGCTAACCAACGCGTATGTCTTCTTGGTTCTTTCGGTAAAGTGACGTAGAAGGGAAATAATAAAATAATAAAAAGAAAACATAATAAAAGACAAAATAATAAAATAATAAAATAAAACATTATAAAATACAAAATAATAATATAATAAAATAAAACATAATAAAATACAATTCTCGCGACGTTTCGGCCACAACGCAAGCATCCGTCCTCAGGTGAAGAACAGGTCTATCGGAAAGACAGCGTCTGAATTTTCCATAAATATGCTAAATTCCTCTGTTGATATGCTAATTCCTTTGTCAAGGCGCCCTTCCTCCTCTAACCCAGCTTAAATATACGCTGCCAAGCTTGGCGGTGTTCATTCAGACGCTGTCTTTCCAACAGACCTGTTCTTCACCTGAGGACGGCTGCTTGCGTTGTGGCCGAAACGTCGTGAGAATTGTATTTTATGTTTTATTTTTATTATTGTATTATTTCCCTTCCACGTGACTTTACCGAAAGAACCAAGAAGATGAATCCCTGCAGTCACGAAAGCTTTAATTCGAAATTCAACGCGTATGTGTATGAGAATGGATTTATTATTTTACAAAATTTAGCGAATGCTGTCTTGAGGGTGAGTAGGCCTTTGTTTAGTCTGTGCATTGGGCAGACTTCTAGGATGTTGGTGCATGGTTTGCTCCACCCCACCCCACAAGCACATAAGGGCTTGTTCTTAAATCGTGACTTAAAGCTTTCGTGACTGCAGGGATTCACATTCTGTGGGTCTTTCGGTAAAGTCACGTAGATAGGTTCAAAGAAAATAACAAAAAACTACGACGTTTCGGTCGCAACACAAGCGGCCGTCATCAGGAAAAGGAGGTTAGCCTCTAACGGCAAACTGTTTATAAAGGTTTTAGATGTGCGTAGCCCAAGTGTCATCAGCATGTGCGGGGCAGCTGATGTTGATGTGAGTGATGGTATCCACCAATTAGAGGGCAACGATGGCGCNGGTCATGGGCTTCCACCAATTAAAGGGCTACTGCTAGTGTGATGGTAGTAGTGGGCAGTGATGGTCACGGTGATGGGCTTCCACCAACAAAGGGCTACTGCTAGTCGTGATGGTAGTAGTGGCAGTGATGGTCACGGTGATGGGCTTCCACCAACAAAGGGTACTGCTAGTGGTGATGGTAGTAGTGGCAGTGATGGTCCTGGTGGTGGGCTTCCACCAATAAAGGGCTACTGCTAGTGTGATGGTAGTAGTGGGCAGTGATGGTCACGGTGATGGGCTTCCACCAACAAAGGGCTACTGCTAGTCGTGATGGTAGTAGTGGCAGTGATGGTCCTGGTGGTGGCTTCCACCAATAAAGGGCTACTGCTAGTCGTGATGGTAGTAGTGGGCAGTGATGGTCACGGTGATGGGCTTCCACCAACAAAGGGCTACTGCTAGTGTGATGGTAGTAGTGGGCAGTGATGGTCACGTGATGGGCTTCCACCAACAAAGGGCTACTGCTAGTGTGATGGTAGTAGTGGGCAGTGATGGTCCGGTGATGGGCTTCCACCAATAAAGGGCTACTGCTAGTGTGATGTAGTAGTGGGCAGTTATGGTCACGGTGATGGGCTTCCACCAACAAAGGGCTACTGCTAGTGTGATGGTAGTAGTGGGCAGTGATGGTCACGGTGATGGGCTTCCACCAACAAAGGGCTACTGCTAGTGTGATGGTAGTAGTGGCAGTGATGGTCCGGTGGTGGGCTTCCACCAACAAAGGGCTACTGCTAGTCGTGATGGTAGTAGTGGGCAGTGATGGTCACGGTGATGGGCTTCCACCAACAAAGGGCTACTGCTAGTCGTGATGGTAGTAGTGGCAGTGATGGTCACGGTGATGGGCTTCCACCAATAAAGGGCTACTGCTAGTGTGATGGTAGTAGTGGGCAGTGATGGTCACGGTGATGGGCTTCCACCAATAAAGGGCTACTGCTAGTCGTGATGGTAGTAGTGGCAGTGATGGTCACGGTGATGGGCTTCCACCAATAAAGGGCTGCCAGGTCTAAATGGAAACATGGCCAGTTATGATCACGGTGATAACGTCCTTCCAGTACTGCTAGTTGTATCCATCTTCTGGGCTTGATCGTCTCATTGGTGGGGTTGAACCTGTTGAGGGCCACTCCTTCTGGGGAGGTTGTGGGGGGTAGTGATGGGTACTTATTTGCCATCCAGTGACTCTCATCTTGTGCCAGGTGAGATTGTGTTAGTCGTGAGTGGTGGGTCTTTCCATCGGCTTTCTTGAGGGGGAGGCACCATCTTGTGGTGAAGGTCCTGGTGGGTAGCGGTGTGCGCGTTGTGGACTTCAACCATTTTCTGGGTTATTGCGAGTCTCCGGATATGTGGGGTGGGGGGAGGTGAGTTTCCAGGAGGACAGGGCCAGAGAAAGGGTGATGGTAGTGTAGCAGTGATGCGCATGGTGGTGTTTGGCTGTGCGATGATCTTGACCTGACAGGTGCACAGTGTTCTGCTGCTGAGAACGAGAGTGCTCGTGCTGCGGTATGAGGAGGTGGTGGTAGCGGTGCCCCATGTTGAGACAGCTTGTTTGGAGATGAGGTTGTTCCTGGTTTTGATCTTGGCTGCTGTCGTCCGCAGGTCCTCCGGAAGCTGAGTGACCTCTCCAGGGTCACCCGAGGTATGTGGGGGTGGGTGGTGCTGTAGCTTGTGGTTGTTCGTCTGGATGTTGAGCTCTTTATTGGCCTTCGCGTTGTAGAGGTGGAATACACTGGGCACAGTTTTTGCAGGGCTTGGTTGAAGTCGCCATGTGTTGCAGTGTTGTTCGAGTTTTTCTGTATCCTCGTTTAGGGTCTGATCCAGGGTGTCGAAGTTGGGAGCTTGCGTTGCCAGGCAGATGTCGTCAGCGTATATTAATGTTTGGGATGTGGTTTCTGGGTGGTCATTTGTGTGGAGGCTGAAAATAATGGGGGCCAGCACTGGGCCTTGAGAGAAACCGTTGGAATGTATAGTCCACGTGCGCTTTGCCTCTCCAAGCTGAACTCTGAAACGTCTATTGCTCAGTAGTTGCGGTGATCATTTTGATTGCCCAGTCGGGGAGGGACCGCGATAGCTTCAGGAGGAGGCCTGGCAGAGGTCGCAAACGGGTTTTGATTCCTTACCCGTACCCGTACCCGGCCGCACCAGGGTCGCAAATGGGTACCCGTACCCAGCCGTACCCGTACCCTACTCGTACCCGGCCGGGTACGGGTAGGGTACGGGTATCGGTACCTGATTGCGACCTCTGGGATGAAGCCATGTTGCAGGCGCGGGTGGGTTGATTCTAGGAACTTGAATTGTGAAAGAGACAAGACGTTGGGAAATGAGTGACAAACGGTGACTCACCAGTGACTCACGGTCTACCCGTACCCGTACCCGCCGCACCAGGGTCGCAAACGGGTACCCGTACCCGGCCGGGTACGGGTAGCCGGGTATCGGGTAGGGTACGGGTATCGGGTACCCGGTCGCGACCTCTGCCAGTGTGCCAGACGGTGTCATCGGCGGCTGTGAGGTCGAGGAAGACAGCTCCTGTGTTCAGGCTTTTCTGGAAGACATTTTAGATGTTAGTGGTGAGGGCCGGAACCTGTTCTGCTGTGCTACGGCCCTTGTGGAAATATGAGAACGGAGAAAGAGGAATACGTGGATTAGAGAACATACACCGGTTAGAGAGATCACATTGACTGCTATAAACAGACTTGGGCAGGACACGTCAAGGCTAGAAGGGATCGTGGATGGTGGTCAAGACTAATTATGGAGTGGGAGACAAAGGAGAGAACACACGGCCAAGTGAATTGTATTAACCAAGATGAGTTACCTGCTGGGGCATTAGTCTGCCAGTAGGGGTGTGTGATTATTGCTGCTGTGCGTATAATCCCAAGTGAGTCATTTGCGGTGGATTGTAATTTTAGAATTTGGCAGATTTGGCGCTTGACGCCGGCACAATAATGACCTCCTCTTGCGAATGACATCAGGGGATCTTTAACGTCCACTGTGAGTGAAGAAGGCGGTGCGTGTAACATGATTACTGTATTACCGTAATTACAAACGCTGATCTTCTTGGTTCTTTCGGTAAAGTCACGTAGAAGGGAAATAATAATAATAAAATAAAAACATAATAAATATTATTTTATTATAATATTTATCATGTTTTATTTNATTATATTATTATTTCCCTTCTAATAATAAAAATAAAACATAATAAAATATTATTTTATTTTATAATATTTTATCATGTTTTATTTTTATTATTTATTTTTCCCTTCTACGTGACTTTACGAAAGAACCAAGAAGATGAATCCCTGCAGTCACGAAAGCTTTAAATCGAAATTTTACAAACGCTGAATTAATCAGGGCGGCCACTGGATTTCGAACGTGAGCCTCTGCAACAACAAGCAGCCTGAGGACAGGGACATGCACCGCAGAGATGCTAATGTCGACGGCTTGGAGAGGCTTTCATCCAGCAGTGGAATGATGATGACGATGACGATGTTGTAAATAATCTAATCTGTTTACGTATCATGAGCATTATGCATCTTTCGTAATCGCTGGATGAGCGCATTGTTACGCGTCTCTAATTTCTGGTTAGACGCTCAGAGCAAAGACGGCCATACTCTACCGCCTCCTTGCGGCTGAGTCGACCTGGAGTCCGACAGAGGGGAAGGACATTGTTTACTGGCTTATAGAACTTACTCCTCAGGGCGCATTGGTGGCGATGTGTATACAGGGGTCGTGGATCGATCCGATCGCGACCCTGACGCTGCTGCTGTATATTTGGAGTCTGCGTGTGTCTTTCTCTCTCATCATCATCAGGGTGGCTAGGAGATGTTAACTACCTCGCCTGGTCACAGGAGGTCGTGGGTTCGATCCCGACCCTGACGCCTGCTGCTGTATATTTGGAGTTTGCGTGTCTTTCTCTCTCATCATCATCATCGTCAGGTGGCTAGAGATGTTAACTACCTCGCCTGGTACACAGGAGGTCGTGGGTTCGATCCCGACCCTGACGCCTGCTGCTGTATATTTGAGTTTGCGTGTCTTTCTCTCTCTCCGCGGTCGCGTGGATTTTTCTCCGGGTCCTCCGCATTTAGAAACTTGCGTTTAAAGTATTTGGCTGCATTTTTTTTTCGATTTAAAGCTTTCGTGACTGCAGGGATTCATCTTCTTGGTTATTTCGGTAAAGTCACGTAGAAGAGAAATAATAAATTAATAATAAAACATAATAAAATAATTCCCACGACGTTTCGGCCACAACGCAAGCAGCCGTCCTCAGGTGAAGACCAGGTCTGTCGGGAGACACTTATTTCACACCGTACAAAGTCAAATGTACCCACTCACCTACTCACTAAGCTACTCATTCACCTACTTGTCCACGCAATCACCCCTCACTCAAGATTCCCTCAAGCTCTCTGCCTCTGGGTCTACTACACCTCTGGTACAGTACTGCCACTCTGTGTGCACGGTACTGGCTGTGATGCATTGTTGTACGGATGTGCGTTGAACTTCTTTCGTACCGTACGTAGCCAACCGTGCTTATTGGAGGTGCGGGGGAAGGACAACAAACTAAACACGAAAAGTATTTCTCAAGAAATTAGTTTTTAATCTGGACTTTAAAATGCATAGCTCCAGTGGCTTCCTAATATTGGAAGAGCGTTCCAGACGGCCGCAAAAGCGCATCTGAAAGCGCGCTATGCAGTGACCGTCTTTGTTGGTGATTTCCAACAGTTTACTGGTTTGGCCACGTTTGTTTGTTGTAGTACGAGTAAGACTGATGGCCTTAATCTAGGTTGTCTTGTGGTTGTTGTTGTTGTTTGACTTGCATCCCACTGGGATTTTTGCACACAGCGTTGGTGTACGGTACTTTTTTCTGCAATATTTTGCTGTCTTTTCTTGGATTTTCTGTTTGCACTTAGTCACATTTTCACTTTAAGATGTTTTCTTGTTCATGTTTTTGTTTGTTGCGGTTGCACCCGATTCAAGAGCCGAATGGCTCACAGGGCTACACCTAATAAATGAACTTGAACTTGTTCGATGCCCCCACAGCAGTAGATACAGCTGCACTGCCCTCTGCTGCCCAGCACACGAACCCGGGCAGCCGCCGAAAACAACCTCCATGCAAAATGTTGACGGCCGCCTATTCAAGTAATATCCAGGCTTAAGCCTGCTTAGCTTATGATGTGATCGTTTGTTTGTTTGTTTGAGCAGCAAGGCCAGTGGTGGCTACGCACGTGGCCTGTAATCCAGCCCTTTGGAGAGAGTGATGGTTGATGGATCACACTCAAATGTTGTGGAATTCTCTTCCCCTGGGGCATCAAGGAGGCGGTGCAAAACCTGGCTGGCCAGGGACTAGCAGTAGCCCTTTGTTGGTGGAAGCCCATCACCGTGACCATCACTGCCCACTACTACTATCACGACTAGCAGTAGCCCTTTAATTGGTGGAAGCCCATGACCAGCGCCATCGTTGCCCTCTAGAATACCATCACTTACATCAACATCAGCTGCCCCGCACATGCTGATGACACTTGGGCTACGCACATCTAAAACCTTTATAAACAGTTTGCCGTTAGAGGCTAACCTCCTTTTCCTGATGACGGCCGCTTGTGTTGCGACCGAAACGTCGTAGTTTTTTTGTTATTTTCTTTGAACCTATCTACGTGACTTTACCGAAAGACCCACAGAATGTGAATCCCTGCAGTCACGAAAGCTTTAAGTCACGATTTAAGAACAAGCCCTTATGTGCTTGTGGGGTGGGGTGGAGCAAACCATGCACCAACATCCTAGAAGTCTGCCCAATCCACAGACTAAACAAAGGCCTACTCACCCTCAAGACAGCATTCGCTAAATTTTGTAAAATAATAAATCCATTCTCATACACATACGCGTTGAATTTCGAATTAAAGCTTTCGTGACTGCAGGGATTCATCTTCTTGGTTCTTTCGGTAAAGTCACGTGGAAGGGAAATAATACAATAATAAAAATAAAACATAAAATACAATTCTCACGACGTTTCGGCCACAACGCAAGCAGCCGTCCTCAGGTGAAGAACAGGTCTGTTGGAAAGACAGCGTCTGAATGAACACCGCCAAGCTTGGCAGCGTATATTTAAGCTGGGTTAGAGGAGGAAGGGCGCCTTGACAAAGGAATTAGCATATCAACAGAGGAATTTAGCATATTTATGGAAAATTCAGACGCTGTCTTTCCGATAGACCTGTTCTTCACCTGAGGACGGATGCTTGCGTTGTGGCCGAAACGTCGCGAGAATTGTATTTTATTATGTTTTATTTTTATATTATTATTTTGTATTTTATAATGTTTTATTTTTATTATTTTATTATTTTGTCTTTTATTATGTTTTCTTTTTATTATTTTATTATTTCCCTTCTACGTGACTTTACCGAAAGAACCAAGAAGACATACGCGTTGGTTAGCGCACAGCCGCACGAACCCGGCAAACCTGAGTTCAATTCCCGCTCGCGGCCAACACCAGTGACGAATATGTGAACCGGGCTTGAACCTCTCCTGGTGCAGTGTGTGTAAAACATCAGGTCCCGGGGTGACGTGCCGGCCTTCATTGGCGCTCAACTAAACAGCACTTGCCTCAACAGTCTGTCTAAGCTACAGGGGGGATCTTTGTCTTTGTATGCATGTGTGTGTGTGTGTCCGTGTGTGTAGATGACACGTGCATACGCCACACACACGCACGTGGCAGGCAGGGTCGTCTAGGAGACTAATTCTGGAATGCCTACCAAAGCTGCCTCACACGCCAGTGTGTGAGTGAGTGAGTGTGATAGGTGCTCGCTGACATGTATACGGGGTGGAGCGGTGATGGATAGCGCACTGGCGCTATGAACCCTGACCACCTGAGTTCAATTTCCGAGCACGGCTAACATCGGTGGCAAGTGATATCACAGCTTGACCTCGCTTGCTGGGTCTCTCGTCTTTCACCAAAGCCGCACTGACCAGCACGGTGAAGTGAAGTATGGTCCAGCATTCCATGATTCAAACTTAATTTGAGTAATTCCCATGATCGATGTGGCGTGGGGTGGCCTCCATCCAGCAGTGCAATGGAACAAGAGCGAGATGGGTTGTTCTCTGCACGTGTGTGTAGGTGTGTGTGTAGGTGTGTGTGTAGGTGTGTGTGTGTTAGGTGTGTGTAGGTGTGTGTAGGTGTGTGTGTGTATGTGTGTGTAGGTGTGTGTAGGTGTGTGTGTAGGTGTGTGTGTATAGGTGTGTGTAGGTGTGTGTAGGTGTGTGTAGGTGTGTGTAGGTGTGTGTGTAGATGTGAATTCTCGTAGTCCACGTGAGTTTATATTTGCGTGTGTGATTGTTAACGTTTGCTGCGGGAGAGTGGATAAACAAATCAAACAACGAAGTTGACTTAATTGTATTGCGACGTTTAGCTTATCAATGTGTGTACCTGTGTGTATGCAGTGCACTTCGATCCGGGAAACCCGAGTCAGATTCCTGCTTCACGGCCAACATCAGTGGCGAAGATCAGAATTGGTCTCTTTAAATTCAAGTTCAAGTTCATGTATTTGGTATAGCCCTGTGAGCCATTCGGCTCTTGAATCGGGTGCAACCGCAACAAACATAAAACAAAAACACGAACAAAAAACATCTTAAAGTGACTATGTGACTAAGTGCAAACAGAAAATCCAAGAAAAGACAGCAAAATATTGCAGAAAAAAACACCGTACACCAACGCTGTGTGCACAAATCCCAGTGGGATGCAAGTCAAACAACAACAACCATAAGACAACTTAGATTAAGGCCATCAGTCTAACTCTGTACTACAACAAACAAACACGGCTAAACCAATACACTTTTCGAAATCACCAAAATAAAGCCATGAAAGCAATGAAAAAGCAATCATAGAACTGTGACGGATTTTCACAATAAATGGCATAAATAGGGCTTGAATGGCGTACCCGGTGCGGTGTGTAACCACCAGCAAGGGGGAGACAAAGACGGCCGGGCGTGGTGTTACTGGTCCACCAGCCCCTCCTCACGTGCTCGCTAGCGCAGCACTTGCCCTAATAGCCCATGCAGGCTATACGGGGTACCTTTGGCTTTATTGGATGTCTGCTCACCAGCCGCGATGGAGGTGGGCACCTGGGTTAGATTCTCGTGCCAGGTCGAATTCACGTGAGTGCCAGCGTGTCTATGCGTGCAAGTGTTCGTGACTGTACATGTGCGTGTGTGAGTGTGTCTCTTTGTGAATGTGTGTCTGTTTATGGGTCTATACATATGTATGAATGTGTGATGCAGAACAGTGGCGTTAGTGGTTAGCGCACTGCGCTACGGAGAGATTCGATCATTAACGGTGGCGAATATCTGAACCGATCATGGGCCTCCCCTAGGTCGATTCGGCCTTAAATGAGTACCTGGTGTTGTGTGTATAAGCATCAGCACTGGGGAGACAAAGGCGGCCGGGCGTGGTGTTGGCAACCACACAACCTCGTGTGTCGTGTTGGCATTCATAAGTGCTACTCGGTAACAGCCCTTGCCCCCCCCTCCCAATACGTTCCATTCATTGGCTACCACATTCAGATAAGCTCCTCCCTCCTCCCCCCTTAACATGTATTTAAGAACTTGCATCTTGGAATCTCTGCCTCACTTGATACAGCAAATCTGGCTGTGACGGTCCCACCTGATGACGGTGTTGCCTCCGAAACGTCGTGATTTTTATTATTTTATTTTTATTAATTTAAATTTCATTTTTTACCTACATGGTGACTTTACCGAAAAACTAAGAGTTACTTGCCAAACAGTTTGTTCGGGCTATAGCGGATCTTTGTTGTTGTGTTACAAAATCCAAAGGCACCATCTTCGTGTGGTGATCATACCGACTCTGAGACAGGTCCTTGAAGGATGAGCCGTCGGTGTAACAAGAAGAAGACCTGAATCGTAACGTGGTGATGATGATGATTATGGTGGTGGTAGTGGTGGTGATGATGATGATGATTATAGTGGTGGTGGTGGTGGTGATGACGATTATGGTGGTGGTGGTGATGATGATGATGATTATGGTGTGGGGTGATGAGAATTGGTGGTGGTGATGATGATTATGGTGGTGGTGATGATGATGATGATTATACAATTTCACTCGAAGACAGTCACTTGAAGGGCGAGTATCATCTGTGCAAGAAATGCAACACGTGATACATTATGGTCGCGATGGTAATAATGGTGACGATCGATGATGAGATGTTATTTACGAGCGACCTTGAAGGTCGCGCCTACTGCGTATCGAGGCGAAGACCTGCCCCAGGATGGTGGCGATAGTGGAGATGATGATGATGATGATGGTCAAGCCAAGCTTGAAAGTTCAGGTGTCCGCTGGGCAACAGCTGAGAGAGTAGGAATGAAACACCTCCGATTAGCACGACTGCCTACGTGCGTGGAAAGAGTCAACATTCATACAAGCGAGCGCGCAATGACCTATTGACCCCGGCCATCACATATCCGCTCTCATATCCATGTGTATCTCCTGCCGAACGTCAATATCGTGTCTCTGGTCGACATCGTTCATCTCCTACACCTCTGTCCATTCTCGATTTCCTTTCGTCTCACAACATCTCTCGTCCAATAGCTCGTCTGTCACATCGCTAAACGAAAGGCGGGGGTACTCAAATACATTCTGCTTAGGGCCTCCAATCATCACCACCCTCATCTCCATCACCGCCATCACCACCCTCACTAGGCTCACCTCCATCTCCACCCTCACTCCCATCACCAACATCAACCCTCGCAACGCTCACCCCATCTTCACCACTCACCCCTCCCCATCTCCACCGTAACCACCATCACCATCTCCACGTTCACCCCCCATCTCCACCCTCTCCCATCCCCCCCCGATCCCAACCTCCACCCAAACTCTCTTGCCAAACACCCGTGAGCATGTGAGCCGCCCACCATAATAATCCTTGGATACCGGAGTAAACACAGCTTCTGTTTGTGTGACGACTCCCCCACACATCCCCACCACTCATCACCTGGGTCCTGCCTCTGGTAGCCCGCACGCACGCACGCGTCTAATGCGCGTGTCTTGCCGTATGTAGTTGAACTTATGTCGCCCCTGCGTAGCTAGCCGTGCTAATCGCAGGTGCCACTTTGTGCCGGTCTTTGAAGAGCGGTGGCGCAGTGATTAGCGCTCTGCGCTACGGAACCCCGACGACCCGTATTCGTTCCCGCTCACAGCCCCCGACACCACTGACGATAACCGAACCAGTCCTCACGGCCACGACACCACTGACGATTAACCGAACCAGTCCTGTGCATCCCCAAAGTTGACCCTGCCTCGAATGAGTTCCTGGTGCGGTGTGTGAACATCGCCACTCGGGAAACAAAGACGGCCGGGTGTGGAGTGCTGGTCCCACTCACCCCCTCGAGTGCCGACAACATTTTACACAAAGATCTGTTAAGGCTATAAGTGGGGATCTTTGTATTTGTTTTTTTTGTGGTTCCGGTGTATATGCATGTATTTCATCGACCAACATAGTTTTACGAATATCTGAACCGATCCAGGGCTTCCCTCGAGGTCAACTCAACTTTAAATAACGAGTTCCTGGTGCGCTGCGTAAAACACGCGCACTGTGGGGGAGACAAAGGCGGCCGGGCGTGGCTTCTCGTCACAACCACTGCCTCACGGGTGGGAACATCCCACAGGGCTCACGTGTGTCAAGGTTCAAGTTCAAGTTCATGTATTAGGTATACCCTGTGAGCCATTCGGCTCTTGAATCGGGTGCAACCGCAACAAACAAAAAACAAAACATGAACAAAAACATATTAAAGTGAATATGTGACTAAGTGCAAACAGAAAATCCAAGAAAAGACAGCAAAATATTGAATAAAAAACACCGTAAACCAACGCTGTGTGCAAAAATCCCAGTGGGATGCAAGTCAAACAACAACAACAACAACCACCACAAGACAACTTAGATTAAGGCCATCAGTCTAACTCCGTACTACAACAAACAAACATGGCCAAATCAATACACTTTTCGAAATCACCAAAATAAAGCCACGAACGTGAGCCGAGTGATCAGCGCAGCCACTGCGCTAACGAACTCGGCCACCCGAGTTCGATTCCCGTTCGCGTCTGTCACGCCCGTGGTGACGGCACTCGTGATCCGTTCGGGAGGTGCATCCCAGAGGTCAACTCGGCGTCGTGTTAAACGTCAGCACTGGGGGAGAGGGACACGTTCGGGCGCGGTGCCCTTGGGGGCATCGTGTCAGCCTTTCGAAGATGCTCGCTGACAACATTCGCTTGTCACAAGAGTCTCTGAAAGGGTAAACATTGCAGATGTCAACGTTGGGTGGTGTCTCGTCCACCGTGCCGGCCTTGTACGTACGTATGTTGAACTTCTTTCACACCGTACGCAAGCCATCCGTGCCAATCGGCGGTACGGGGGAAGGACAAGAAACGAAAGGCAAAAAGCAGTTCTCAAAGAGATTCGTTTTCAATGTAGATGATTTGAAAGAGCACAGCTCCATTGGCTACTCATATCGGAGGAGCGTCCCAGACGGCCCAGAAGCGCATCTAAAAAAGCAACGCGATGCGGTGCACCGTCTTTGTTGTTCGATGCTCCCCCAACAGCACTTGCCCCAAAAAGTCTGTAAGGCAATACGGGGATCTTTGTCTATGTATCTGGGTGTGTCCTTTGTCCATTTGCAGTGCGGTCCACTTACGTATAGTAAGTATAATATTTTGATAATACTACACCCGCACGGATTCCTAATGCCCCTCTTGCCTTTTCATCTGCAGCGGCTGATTGAATGTTCCCAATGCGACGGCACCTCTCTCTCTCTCTCCCACAGAGGAGAGAGTTTGAAGATGTTACTACTGAGTGAGTGCTTTGAGATTGGCCGGGGAGACGCGACGAGGCTTTGAAGTGAATAAATAAACATTGCCCACGCTTTAGAATTCGGAATGAACCTGTGGATTTTTTTTTTTGGCATGTTTCTGCATCTTTGTGTCTTCTTGTCTGTCTTCGTGTTTTCTCATCCGTCCTTCTGTCCGTCTCCTTGTCTGTCTGTCTCTGTGTAGACTCTTAGTTCTTTCGGTAAAGTCACGTAGGTAAAAAATGAAATTAATAAAAATAAAACAATAATAAATAAAAAATCACGTTGAGACACAGAGAGACACAGAGAGACACAGAGAGAGACACACAGACAACGGGAACAAGACAGGGAGACAGGATGACTGGGTGGGGAGGCAGGGGGGGGGACATGCAGGCAGACATACACAGAGACATTCTAGATTTGAAGCTTTCGTGACTGCAAGGATTCATACTCTTAGTTCTTTCGGTAAAGTCACGTAGGTAGAAAATGAAATTAAAATTAATAAAAATAAAACAATAAAAAATAAAAATCACGTTGATGGTTGTATTTTTTATAGTTTTATTGTTATTAACTTTCATTTAATTTTTTACCTACGTGACTTTACCGAAAGAACTAAGAGTATGGATGGATCCTTGCAGTCACGAAAGCTTCAAATCTAGAATGTCTCTGTGTATGTCTGCCTGCATACCCCCCCCCCTCTGCCTCCCCACCCAGTCATCCTGTCTCCCTGTCTTGTTCCCGTTGTCTGTGTCTCTCTCTGTGTCTCTCTGTGTCTCGCAGACAACACGAATGGGGTTTGATCTCTGCCAGACTAGCGCTGTCGCCATGGAGCCAGAGACACAAACACGGCTCCTGCACAATCCGGTCGGACGAGCACGTCCCACACAATCCCCTTCTCGCTGCTGATGATGCTGCTGCTGCTGATGATGCTTTTATTGCTGCTGCTGATGATGATGATGGTCAGCCCCGTAGCGTCGAGGGTGGGGCCCGGTTGACCCCCCCCCCATCAAAATTATTATACAAAGGTCAAAAATGTTTGACAAATATTTAACACCAATGTGAAAACCAGCTCACGCTACTGCTGCTAATGACATTGATTTTGTTGTTGACTTTGCTGCTGCTGCTGCTGGTGATGTTATTGATTATGTTGCTGCTGATATTGGTTATGCTGCTGTTATTGCTGATGATATTGATTTATACTGCTGTTATTGCTGCTGCTGATGATGTTGATTATGCTGCTGTTATTGCTCCTGCTGATATTAATTATGCTGCTGTTATTGCTGCTGCTGATGATGTTGACGTTATTATTCATGATGTAATTGTATCGCTAATGCTGTTGCTATGGTTGATGCTATGGCTGCAGTTGGTAACAAGATAATTATGGAAATAATTATGATGATGCCACTATAGTGATTATAAGTTTGGTCAAAGTATATACACGTATGCCTGTAGGCTGTTGTGTAAATAAATGCTTGTCATTAAGTACAATTGTATATCTACTGCTTATGCAATGTCTACATATTAGTAACCACTTGTGTAGTAATATTTATCATAACACGAGTCTACAGTGAGCCCTTTTGCCAATGCAATGCTGTATCTACTCCATGCATTGTGTACATTGCTGTAACTGAGCACTCAATGAGTTCAACGGCGACATCGGTGGTGGTGGAGATTCACGACACAGTGAGCGCACTCACGTGCATAGATACACACAAAGATCCCCGTGTAGCCTCAACAGACTGGAGGGCAAGTGCTGTTAGCGAGCACCTATGAAGGCCGCATGGCACACGAGAGGGTGGGTGGCCAGCACCACGCCCGGCCGCCTTTGTCTCCCCAGTGGCGATGTTTACACATCGCACCAGGTACTCATTTGAGGCTGAGTCGACCTAGGGAGGCCCAGGACCGGTTAAAAAAAATCGTCACTGGTGCTGACCGTGATGCGGGAATCGAACTCGGGTCACCGGGTTTGTATCGCAGCGCGCTAACCACTATACCACCGCTCCCAACGCAGAAACACAAAGCAAAGATCCCCCATACAGCCTTAACAGAATGTTGGGGCAAGTGTTAGCAAGCGCCTATGAAGGTCGGCACGGCGCACGAGGGGTGGGTGGGCAACACCACGCCCGGCCGCCTTTGTCTCCCTAGTGGCGATGTGTACGCACCGCACCAAATACTCACCCACATACAAACACACACACGCACACACATACATACACACACACGCACACACATACAGACACACACGCACACACAGACACACACACGCGCCCACACACAGACACACATACAGACACACACACATACAGACACACACACGCACACACAGACACACACACGCACCCACATATAGACACACACACTCACACATATACAGACACACACACATACAGACACACACACGCACTCACATACAGACACACACTCACACACATACAGACACACACTCACAAACATACAGACACACACACTCTCACACATACAGACACACACACGCACACACATACAGACACGCACACACATACAGACACACACGCACACACATACAGACACACAGAGACACAGAGACACACACACATACAGACACACACACACACATACAGACACACACACGCACACACATACAGACACACACACTCACACACATACAGACACACACACACATACAGACACACACTCACATACAGACACACACACGCACACACATACAGACACACAGACATACAGACACACACTCACATAGAGACACACACACTCACACACATACAGACACTTACACGCACACACATACAGACACGCACACACATACAGACACACACATACAGACACACACACACAGTCACACACACGCACACACATACAGACACACGCACTCACAGACAAGAATTGACCCCAGACGGCGACCCCCATTGGTGGCTCTGAGTGGCATCTCGAAATGTGTGCCACATCCGAGACCTTCCTTCCTGGGTGAGGCTGGTGCGATGTGATGATGGCTTTTTCATCGTGTTTTGTTTTAAACAATTTCTGAGCTCTGACTCAAAAGCCCAAGCGGCCAGCGACAAGCAGCACTCTTGAAGCCGCATTAGATACGAGTCGACGCAATTATTGAATTGAGAAAGTTTGTTATTGGAAGAAAGTGGTGGAAAGAGATGATGGGGAGATGTTTTAAATCGGAGCAGTGCGTGGGGAAGAAGCAGAACGATATGTGTTGTGGCCAGCAGTGTGGTGGGTTAGTGATTTATGGTGACCTGCAGTGTGGTGAGTGAGTGAGTTATTGTGACTATTTACTTATAGCGATTTTTTTCTTATTTTACCAGTAAGGCCCACTGAGCTATGTAGCTCTTGTTCAGAAACGACCTGGCCGCAAATAGTAGCCAATGAAGTGGCTTATCATGTAGAAATGTATAGCCGCCAAATACTCTAATTGCGTGTTTGTTCTAAATGTGGAGGAGAAACCGGAGGAGCCGGGGAAAATCCAAGCGACCGCGGGGAGAGAGACACGCAAACTCCAAATATACAGGCGTCAGGATCGAACCCACGACCTCCTGTATACCAGGCGAGGTAGTTAACATCTCCTAGCCACCGTGATGATGATGGTGAGAGAGACACGCAAATTAAAATATACAGCAGGCGTCAGGATCGAACTCACGACCTCTGTATACCAGGTGAGGTAGTTAACATCTCCTAGCCACCGTGATGATGATGATGAGAGACACGCTAACTCCAAATATACAGCAGCAGGCGTCAGGGTCGCAATCGAACCCATGATCTCCTGTATACCAGGTGAGGTAGTTAACATCTCTAGCCACCGTGATGATGATGAGAGAGAGACACGCAAACTCCAAATATACACAGCAGGCGTCAGAGTCTGGATCGAACCCACGACCTCCTGTAGACCAGGCGAGGTAGTTAACATATCATAGCCACCGTGATGATGATGAGAGAGAGACATGCAAACTCCAAATATACAGCAGCAGGCGTCAGGGTCTGGATCGAACCACGACCTGCTGTATACCAGTAAAGTCGTTAACATCTCCTAGCCACCGCGATGATGATGAGAGAGACACGCAAACTCAAAATATACACAGCAGGCGTCAGGGTCTGGATCGAACCCACGACCACCTGTATACCAGGTGAGGTAGTTAACATCTCCTAGCCACCGTGATGATGATGAGAGAGAGACACGCAAACTCCAAATATACAGCAGCAGGCGTCAGGGTCTGGATCGAATCCACGACCTCTGTAGACCAGGTGAGGTAGTTAACATCTCCTAGCCACCGTGATGATGATAGAGAGAGACACGCAAACTCCAAATATACAGCAGCAGCAGGCGTCAGGGTCGCAATCGAACCCATGACCTCCTGTATACCGGGCGAGGTAGTCAACGTCTCGCCAGTGTAATGATGATGAGAGAGAGACACGCAAACTCCAAATATACAGCAGCAGGCGTCAGGGTCGCAATCGAACCCACGACCTCCTGTAGATCAGGTGAGGTAGTTAACATCTCCTAGCCACCGTGATATGATGATGATGGGAGAGAGACACGCAAACTCCAAATATACAGCAGCAGGCGTCAGGGTCGCAATCAAACCCATGATCTCCTGTAGACCAGGTGAGGTAGTTAACATCTCCTAGCCACCGTGGTGGTGATGATGATGATGATGGAGAGAGACACGCAACTCAAATATACAGCAGCAGGCGTCAGGGTCTGGATCGAACCCACGACCTCCTGTAGACCAGGTGAGGTAGTTAACATCTCCTAGCCACCGTGATGATGGTGATGGGAGAGAGACACGCAAACTCCAAATATACAGCAGCAGGCGTCAGGGTCGCAATCGAACCCATGATCTCCTGTGGAGCGGCGAGGTAGTCAACGTCTCGCCAGTGTAATGTCGTGGATGAGAGGGTGATCTATTGTTACCTGCGGTGGTGCCTGCCGGACAAAAGCTATCAACGCGGGCGGAGGAATCACTGAGTGGAGTTAGCGGCGAGCAGTAAACCATGTTGGGGGGTAGTGGGGGTAGTGGGGGTAGAGGAGGTGGGGGGCAGTGGGGGTAGAGGAGGTGGGGGTAGTGGGGGTAGGGGAGGTGGAGGGTAGGGGAGGTGGGGCAGTGGGGGTAGGGGTGGTGGGGGTAGTGGGGGTAGGGGAGGTGGGGGTAGTGGGGGTAGTGGGGGGTGGGGTAGGGGAGGTGGGGTCGGGGAGGTGGGGGGCAGTGGGGGTAGTGGGGGTAGCGGAGGTGGGGGCAGTGGGAAGTAGGGGAGGAGGGGGTAGGGGAGGTGGGGGTAGTGGGGGTAGTGGGGGTAGTGGGGGGTAGGGGAGGTGGGGGGTAGTGGGGGTAGGGGAGGTGGGGGGTAGGGGAGGTGGGGGTCGGGGAGGTGGGGGCAGTGGGGGTAGTGGGGGTAGGGAGGTGGGGGTGTGGGGGGTAGGGAGGTGGGGGTAGGGAGGTGGGGACAGTGGGGAGTAGGGGAGGTGGAGAGTAGTGGGGGTAGGGGAGGTGGTGGTAGTGGGGGTAGTGGGGGGTAGTGGGGGTAGGGGAGGTGGGGGGTAGTGGGGGATAGTGAGGGGTGGGGGTAGTGGGGGGTAGTGGGGGTAGGGGAGGTGGGGGGTAGTGGGGGTAGTGGGGGTAGGGGGGTAGTGGGGGTAG